>ML102293.1:0-41933 GCA_003697995.1 Taxidea taxus jeffersonii | reverse complement strand
CCCCCCCTCTCTCTGCCTGCCTCTCTGTCTACTTGTGACCTCTCTCTGTCAATAAATAAATAAAATCTTTTTTAAAAAATCTGAAAGTAGAGAGGGAGTTGCATATGCCCATGATTCATTTCAAGACTTAGTTGTTTCTTTGTTGTTTCTTCAGGGGCTTAACATCAAGTATGGACTGACTTTCTGTCCTTGGCATTATGTGGCTGATGCAATCTGGGTTAAGACAACAAACACTTAATCCTATGTGCTTTCTACCTACAGCTTCCCATTTCTGTTGACACTGGTGCCTTCAGCTCCCTCTGGGAGCTGCCTTGTGGAGAAGTAAGGCCTCTTCTCTTTTTGCTTCTCTTCACATGCGCCCTCTATGAAATACCACTACCATGAAAAGGATGTGTATAAGACCAAGGCTTTGTTTCCTTGGGTTGTGTTGTGGGATACTGGGATTTCCTGATTTCAGGGAAGGTAGCTGTTATTTTTTGGTTTCCACTTAGAAAATCTAACCTTGGCATTTCAATAGCGCTAGGCTATTGTTTTCAGAAGGTTGGTATGTAGAATGTTGAGACAGGTTTTCTAAAAATGTGGATGTAGCTATCAGATCAGACATTAACATTCCATCTTCTTTTGGAAAAGTTGGGATTTTTTTTTAAAATGATGAACTTCAGCAGTATTGTTTTAAGATTCAAATAGTGTTCCATGTCTCACTTTTGGGAAAATAATGCTTTTATTATGCTGAGACTTGGTAAATTGTTCTTTTCCAGGCAGCTTCTTTCTTACTAGCAGAACTTGGAGGATAAAGATATGTAATTAGAAAGTTTCTTACACTTGTGAAGATTTGGAGACTTTATGTTACTCAGTGTGAAACTTTTAGTGTGTCAAACTCTGTATCAGAAAATATGCAGCTGCTTTTAAATAAGATGAAACACACCATAGGAGACTTGGGATGTATAGAATTACAACTAGAAAACCGTGACTTTATTGAGTACTTGATTTTACATTGAGAGGCATTTACTTTAATCTGTGTTACATTTCTCCCCCTCTCATCTCTCTCCCTAGTGTCTGAACAGTGCGAGGGCTGGTTCGTTGTCTCCTGTTGAACCTTCTATTCCTAGAACCTGTTACAAGTGCCCCCCAAATATGTCTTGGACAATAAGTGATGATGCTTAGAAGAACGCTACATGATACTGCTAGCATACGACTTAGAAATGCGTAGTGTTCTACATGGCATTTTGAAAGCAGAATACATTTTCTCGTGTAAAGAGTCATGTAAAAAAAATGTCGATTCCGAGTCTGACTCATAAAAGTGAGCTTATTCTATATTGTGGATTCTATCGCCTTTGCTACTCCATAAGCAAACTTTTCTGGCTTAGTGAGGGAATCAAATAATCATTTAAAATTTTGTTTGTGTAGTGAGGGCAGTTCTTATCCTATGGTGAGCTCCCCACTGAATTCAGGAATGGATTTCCCACACTATACTCTCCTTCCTGGATGAATATTAGCCAAGAGATGAGATGGCAAAGGGGTAAATATTGTCTTCTTTAGGGGGACACTCTACCCTAACCCCTGGCTTTCTAAAAGTACCCCCCTCCCATTAAATTCCCCACTAAATTATAAGGAATTCTAATTTTGATATGTGACCTTTTCCTTTTAGCCACAATATCCTGCATAATTCATTCAGCCCCCTGAGGGAAGTAGTGAAGGAAAACTCTGGAATTAATTTTGAAGCTACTACAAGTCCCCAGGCCTTGATCCAAAACCCATGGGGCCAAAATTGTTTTGGATACAGAGAGATTTTTGGATTTTAGAAAGTTATATGACACATATGGTGCATGTTAGAAAATATCCCCAGCTTGATTCAATCAGATAAGATTTCTTCCACTAAATGTGCGAACATTCCCACTAACTGAACTAAATAGGTGTTGCTTTGAGTCTCACAGCACTTGAGTTCACATTCTGCTAGCAAAGTTACAAAAATTGTGTGGTTTCAGAGCTCTTTCTACCTCAGATTCACTGGTGGTAGTTTGGGGGCCTGTAGTACCATAGAGATTATGCCTCAAATGAGAAAACACTGAAGCCTGTTCCCGCCTCAGCAGGCAGCATGGGTTCTTGAGCAGCAGGGATCCTTGCTAGAGATAGAGGAGAATCGCCTCCTGGGACCACAAGGCTGAGAATATCTTTCTCGCTGCCATTCATCTGCATTTCCTAGTTCTGCCAACTCTTAGGTTCATTAGCCTTTAATTTCTTATTTGTGGGCCTCCTTGCTGATGAAGCCAGGCTTTCTGAGTTGGCTGAAGGAACTGTCATACTTGGAGAGAAGACTTCTTTCCCCTTGGGGTGGGGTGATAGGAAGGCCCATGGGTGGCCTGGAACCCCAGTGGGCATGTTGGCAGAAGCCCCACAGATAGAGGAAAAGGCAAGATACAAGGGAAAACACCGGAGAGGGCTAATACTAGGACAGGGTTGGGCCTGAAACTTGATTCAAGGACCCACGCCTATAGTTTTGATTTTCTCTCTGTCTAGTTCTACTGTTAGGAAATAGCGACCCTCAGCTAAGTAAGCCAACCAGTGTGTTTTGTTAGAATTTGAAAGCCTGGGGCGCCTCGGTGGCTCAGTGGGTTAAGCCGCTGCCTTAGGCTCGGGTCATGATCTCAGGGTCCTGGGATCGAGTCCCACATCAGGCTCTCTGCTCAGCAGGGAGCCTGCCCCCACCCCCCCGCCTGCCTCTCTGCCTACTTGTGATCTATCTGTCAAATAAATAAATAAATAATCTTTAAAAAAAAAAAAAAGAATTTGAAAGCCTAACAATAAACTGAAAACTTGCCAGTTTGCTGTTAGCCCCATGATCCTTATTATCTTACTTCTGTGATTTATTATTCATTTGTGATCCTGTGCGTGTGTATGACTAGGGGTCATAGGTTTATCTCAGTATTTAATTGCCTGAGTCTAATGGGCAGCAGAGATATGGTCTGCTCAAGAATATGGTTAGAAAACTGTATAATAATGTAAAGTATCATTGTTCTTTTTGGTGTAAACTTTTCTCTTTAAGTATGAGGTAAAACAGGTCTGTATCTAGAAGTTTCTATAAAGCATTCCCTCTTGTTCTGGAAACTGAATAGCAAGTTCTCTCCTGCTGCTTATGACTTTTCAGTTCTGACCTTGTTCTTTTTCTTGTTTTTTAAACTCTTAGCATTCTAGCATTGATTAGTACATAATTTGCTAATAGATTTTTTTTGGATTAGTCTTAGTATTTAAAAAAAAAAGACGAAAAAAAAAAAAAGAAAAAAGAGGAAGTGAAAGGAGCTTTTGTTAGTGCCAGTTTATTTTCCATGAAGACGTGTTTGTGAATTCTGTGTTGCCGGGAGCTATTCTGGGAGGCTCACTAAAGCGAACTTCCTGGAATTTTCCCAGAGCTTCTCACCTCTGCCCGCTGGTCAAGTTAAGCAAACCCGCAGGGGCCTTGTAGCTACAACAGGTAATCTTTCCAAATCATCAGGTGGTCCAGTTTTAAGATCATAGTTGTGAAATTAAGATTAAGGTAAAATGATCACATCTTGAAGTGTGCTGATTACCAAAGTGATTAGAAAATGAACTTCACTAATTATAGCTAATAGGTAAGACTAGATTGTACTTAATCAGCGTTGTGTGTTAAGGAATTAATTTTGAGAATAAATGCAAACCATTAAGATGGACCTTTTTTGTCTTTTTCTTCAGCATATACCAGTCTTATGTTATGTTCCTAATTATAAAATACTGTCATTCTATTTTTCCAAAGGCTAGCTATCTTCTAACCGTTAAGCATATGTAACTCTAAGTTATAAGTACTATCACCAACAGCAAAAAGATGATTCTAAGAGCTCACTTTCAGAAAATGGATTTGAGGCTTCTTCCTTAGGTTCTTTGGAGACCTGCAGTTAAAAGTTTACAGCCTTAATCCCAGCGGTCTCCCAAATATTCTTTACGCTAGCTGTAAGCTGTTCCATAACCAAGAGTTATTAATCTGGCTGGCTCATTCTTGGCAAGAAAATAAAATATTTGGGGCTTTCTAAATGTAGAAAAACCCATGGCTTTATTTCATGGAATGTTTCCTGAGATTCAGAAAAACTTGACAGGTCCTATCTGAATCCTCTCTAGCAATTAACTCAGAGTCTACCTCTGAGCCGATAACCTCACCAGACTCTCAGTTGGATAAGAGCAGGAATCATAACCCTTTCATTCACCTCTGTGTAGCCAGTGTTGAGCCTCTAGAGGGAACACTTAATAAAGGAATGCAGAATGTTGAATGAATCTAACAAATGCTTGAATACCTCAGGCTACAGGGAACTCATTACCACTCACAGCATTCCCATTTCATCCTTGGGGATTCTGATTGTTCCGAGTTCTCTTTTATAGCGACTGGAATGTTATCTCTTCTTAGTTGTACCTTTTTAGACCTTCAGGCCCTGTACACTGACTCTGCCACATGACAAAACTTTAAATATCCGAGTTGACCCTCATGCCCTACACTCCAAACTGACATCTGAGCTTTGCTTCTGCAGACTAATAGCCTTAGCTCTTGCACAGCTGACAGAGATCTCCATGTTCACTCATGCTTTCAGATCTCTGGGTATGCTCTAGATTGTCACCTTTCCATAGAACCCACGATGGTTCGGGGAAGGCCTGACACACATAGGATTGTTACCTATCCTAAAGTCTACTTATGCTCTATGATGCCAAATTAACTTTTTCATTTTTTGGAGGAAGCAATTTTTTCACCTTTTTGGAGAAAACTTCTCTTTTAGTCCTAGTAAAACCCTGCCTCAGTGGAAGGCAAATGAAATGAAAGGCAATTATTATTTTTTTTTAATTTATTTCTTTGTTAGAGAGAGAGAGAGAGCGAGCGAGCGAGCGCAGGTAGACAGAGTGGCAGGCAGAGGCAGAGGGAGAAGCAGGCTCCCTGCCGAGCAAGGAGCCCGATGTGGGACTCGATTCCAGGACGCTGGGATCATGACCTGAGCCGAAGGCAGCTGCTTAACCAACTGAGCCACCCAGGCGTCCCTGGAAGGCAATTATTATCTTGGAGACAGGCTCACCTGCTAATGGGTCATCTGTTGTGTCTTGCATCTAAGTTGACTTTCTTAGATTCAAGACAGTTTGACTCTCTGTGAAGATTAAACATGGATAGTTAGATGCAGAGTCCTTCCCTGGGTGATTGATCTCTGCCAGGAAGGTCTCCTCCCTCTCCATCAAGCCAATCACCAGGGCTACAAAGTCTGTTTCTGGGAAACTCTGACTTTCCTATGTAGCTGCCTGATTTTGAAGACAGAGCTTTGAAGATTTTGAAAGGCTGCTAAATAAGAATTTACTGTCTCTTCTTTCATAGGGCTAAAAGTACAACTTAGCAAAAAAGAATTTACTGATTTTCGTGAACTTGAATATTTATGGAAGATACCATTAAAAAAAAACTATTAATGTGGAAGATGCGGGTACACGCATATGCTAACACAGGAATGTTTATTAGAAATCATCTGTCAGTGAGATACCATCTTATATCTGGGTAATTCTCCTAGATATTGTCAAAGAAATTGTCAAAGAAAACAGTTGGCTGCAGATAAGTGAACCCTTGGAAATTACAGTCAGTTTCTAATTCTTTGGGGAGATGGGAGTGATGGGAAGGGGGAAAGAGGAGGAGGCTGATCGGTGAAAGAAATAAAAGGAAAACAAGGAACCCAGAATAATAGAGAAAGATACAGAGAAAGTAGAAAGTCTTGGAAATTCTAAGCAGCCACAGAAACCTAAACCGTTTTCATGCCTGGCATGCACTTTGAGTCCTGCTCTTTACTGATGCATTTTGTAACTCACTGGTCATAGTTAGATAATTCTTATGTAACAGAAATGTATTCTAGGGGGGGAAAAAAGACGTCCCTTCCACTTTGTTTTTCAAATACATTCTAGCTGATCTTTGGTGGTTACTGTCTCCCAAAGGAGTTGAGACAGCAGTCTTCCAGTCTTCCATGAGATAAATTCTCACTAAGCATTTGCAGGAGAGAAAAGGGTGACATGAGGTCCCTCCTGTTTATTTCTCGGGGTTGCCTCTGTGACCTTTACGTCTGGGCTACATGAGCACCTGGGCTGGTAAGTGTTTCATGAACTCTTGTTCTTGGTGATAAACCATTTCAACATCTGTACATCAATGAGGATTCTTTCTTGAATACCACAGGGGAAGATAAAGGTCAGAGACCTTTGCACTTCATCTCTCTTTCCTTTTATCTCTCCTGCAAAAGACACACCTATTCCAGGAAAGTACTAAAGGAGGTGCCTTTGCCTGGACAACTAGAGAATGGAAGGCCATGGTGATGGTAGAAACTAGGAAGCGAGGCTAGAAAATCCTGGGATTGCTTCAAAATGATCAGGCCCATCTGGGCCTAAGGCTCTTCCTTGAACCTGTCCAACTTTTCCCAGATTGTGGATGTGGGTAGACTTTTGATCTAGGAGCCAAACCTTACAGTGTCCCCTTGGCCTTGAATCCTCTTAGTCCTCTTTGTCTTTCCCTCAAGAATCTGTGTTTCATTGGATGGTGGTTTTGAGGTCCTGGTTTTCCACCCCTGCTCAGAATAGTTACTGTAGAATAAGAAGACCTGAGACTGGTCTTCTTAGAAAGGTATCTTTGCAATCTTGATACTTGGGAACTTTGGTTTTGGTGGTGTTCCCACTTTTCCCAGGCTGATAAAAGTGGCTCATGAGGGGGTGCCTGGGTGCTCAGTGGGTTGAACTTCTGCCTTCGGCTTGGGTCATTGTCTCAGGGTCCTGGGATGGAGCCCTGCATCGGGCTCTCTGCTCAGCATGGAGCCTGCTTCCCCCTCTCTATCTGCCTGCCTCTATGCCTACTTGTGATCTATCTCTCTGTCAAATGAATAAAAAAAAACTAAAAAAAAAAAAGGCAGCTCATCAGGCCTAGGCTGTACAAGCAATATGATTTATACTCTACATCTGCTTTCCTTCTGGGAGATTAAATTTGGTGCATGTCTAGGCAGAGGGTGCCTATGTGACTAGCCTCCAGTAAAAACTCTCTGATGGGCTTCCATGGTCAGAAACATTGTACAACTGTTGTAGCATTTGCCTTGCTGGGGGAAGAAGGTATTTATTCTTTGTGACCCTTACTGTGAGGGAAAGGGTATAAGGAAGCTTATACATGGATGCCCCCTGATTCCACCTGCATCTTTTTCCATTATGACCCAGTTTACTATGTCTCTGTAGTAAATCTTAGCCTTGTGTACTCTATTGTATGCTGAGTTCTGTGAGTGTGTCTAGAGAGTCTCTCAGTGTGGGCTGGTCTTGTGGACCTCTGGCACAAACCCTTTCTTGTAGTACTTACTCTCTCACATCCTTCCCTTAACCTGGCACAGTTTCAGTGAGAAGATGAGAGGGAAATGTTTTCAAAGACTTAAATGGTGCGTGTGAGTCCTGATCTCAGGATTGTGAGTTAGAGTCACATGTTGGGGGTAGAAATTACTTAAAAAAATAAAATCTTAGGGTCACCTGTGGCTCAGTCAGTTAAGTGTCTGATTTTTGATTTTGGCTCAGGTTGGGATCTCAGGGTGGTGAGGTTGAGCCCTATGTTGGGCTCTGGGCTCAGTGGGGAGTCTGCTTGAGATTTTCTCTCTCCCTCTCTCTCTGCCCCTCACCCAAAGTGCATACATGCGCACTCTCTCTCTGATGAATAAATAAAATTAAAAAAAAAAAAAAGTTAAGGGGCACCTGGGTGGCTCAGTCGGTTAAACAAGCATCTGCCTTTGGCTCGGGTTATGATCCCAGGGTCCTGGGATCAAGCCTCCAATCAGGCTTCCTGCTCAGTGGGGAGTCTGTTTCTCCCTGTCCTTCCCACTTGTGCTCTCTCTCACTATCCCTGTCCCTGTCTCTCTCTCTCTTGCTCAAAAAAATAAATAAAATCTTTAAAAAGTTACATGACAAAGAAAATGTTGATCTAGAATATCTAGTTTAATAAAAATGTGTCATTCCTTTTGAAATCAAGAGGCCAATTTGTCAGTCATGGAAAAAGTTATTTTTATGTTTTGTACTCACAGAACATGAGGTTTTTTTTTAAAAGAATGATTTTTTAAAATTTTTCATTTTTTTAAAATAAAGCTTTGTTGAGACATAATTCATATATTGTGAAATTTACTCTTTCAAGCTCTCCAATTCACTGGTTCAGAGTTGTGTAACTATCACCACTAATTCCAGAACATTTTCATCACTACAAAAAGAAATCCTGTAACCATTAGTAGTCAATCTCATTGTCCTTTCTTTTAGCCCCTGGGAACCACAAATCTACTTTTATCTCTATGGATTTGCCTATTCTGGACATTTTATTTAAATGGAATTATGTGGGTGGCTCATTCAGTTAAGTGTCTGCCTTCAGCTCAGGTCATGATCTCAGGGTCTTGGGATGGAGTCCCATGTTGGTTTGTAGGGCTCTGTGCTCAACTGAAGTCTGCTTCTCCTTCAACCCCTCCCCTAGCTCATGCTCTCTCATATAAATAAATAAAATCTTTTTAAATCAAATAAAATCTTTTTAAAAAATGGAATCATGTGGCCTTTTGTGACTAGTTTCTTTCATTCACATTGTGGCATAGAATAGTACTTCATTCTTTTTTCTTTTATCCAATTAGTAATCCATTCTGTAGTCAAGCCATATCATATTCATCAGTAGATGGACATTTGGGTTATTTCCACTTGATAGCTATTATGATATCCATGCACAGGTTTTAGTGTGGGCATGAGTTGTTAATTCTCTGGTTATATACCAAGGCGTGAAATTGCTGGGTCATATGTTACATATGTCATATGTAACTCTATGTTTAATCTGTTGCGGAACTGCTAAACTGTTTTCCAAAGTGGTCCCACCATTTTGCATTTCCACCAGCTTTGTAAACGGGTTCCAATTCCTCTGCATGCTTGCCAAGACTTGTTATTTTCTGTCTTTTTGAGTATAGTCATTTTGGTAAGTGTGAAGTGGTACCTCATTATGGGTTTTTTTCTCTTGTTGTTTTACTTTGTCCTTATGACTAATGTGAAGAACCATATTGCATCTTATTGGCACTTATATATCTTTGGAGAAAAAAACTATTCATATCCTTTGAATTTCTTTGTTTGTTTGTTTAAAGTAGGCTCCACATCCAGTGGAGCCCAATGTGGGGCTTGAACTCATGACCCTAAGATTAAGACCTGAGCTGAGATCAAGAGTCAGATGCTTAATAGACTGAGCCCCCCCTGTGTCCCACCTTTGCTTAGTTTTAAATGTGTCATCTTTTCATTATTAAGTTGTAAGAAATCTGTATATATTCTGGATACTAGATGTTTATCAGCTTCATGATTTGCAAATATTTTTGTTCACTCTGTGGATTATCTTTCACTTTCTTGTGGGTGTCCTTTGTATTTAACTTTGATGAGGTCCAGTTTATTTATTATTTCTTTTGTAGCTTATGCTTTTGGTGTCACATCTCACTCTCACATCAGATGTTAAGTACCCCACTTACTTCAGAAGGTCTATATCCATTCACCCAATTCTGTTAGTCCACAAAGGAAGGAAATTAAGGGTTGCAAGAGCGGGTGTATAGTGAAGTAGGAAGAACATGGGATTTAGTCTTAAGATGGAGTCCAACTCTTACATTGTGGGAATTGTACTTCATTTTTTTTTTAAACCTTGGTTCTCTATCTGGGAAATGCAGTCACAGAGTTCCTATTTCATAAGATTATTGTGAAGTCTGAATTAGCTAATCCGTAAAAAGGGCTTAGTACTGTACTTGGTACACAGGAGGCACAGAATAAATGTTGTCATTTCTATGACAAGATTATGGAACCAAGGCTTGTCCTTATTAAGAATTACCTCACAGAACTGTGGTCATCACACTGCTCTTAACCATGTATTTATTTTTATTTTTATTTTATTTATTTATTTTAAAAAATATTTTATTTATTTATTTGACAGACAGAGATCACAAGTAGGCAGAGAGGCAGGCAGAGAGGGAGGGGAAAGCAGGCTCCCCATGGAGCAGAGAGCCTGATGCGGGGCTCAATCCCAGGACCCTGAGATCATGACCTGAGCCAAAGGCAGAGGCTTAACCCACTGAACCACCCAGGCACCCCTTAACCATGTATTTTTGAAAGGCTGCAAAAGTTCCATAAAGCTATAGGTTTGCTTATGGTTACATAGCCTCTGGCACTGTGGAAAAACCTGATAGGCACACAGTAGAAAGATTTTACTTCTTTTGGATTCAAGAAAAAACAATGCTTTTGCTGTTAGGGATCCAAAGAAAGGACGAAAAACTGGTATCGGTATGATTGAATGTTTCATCACAATGTGTATTATCTCTTATTTGTCATTAATTAAGGACCATTGATAGAATTACAAGGAAATTAACAAAACTCCTTCCCTGTCATTCAGGTATAAGACTTTAAGAAGGATGGTTTGATATTTCCATTAAATATTTACCATGATTTATAGCATTACCTCAGAACTTACATATTAATGATCCAATAATTTAGTGTTCACATGTCCATCATGGTTTAGGGCCACAATGTAACACACTCTGTTTTATTATTGTAAACCCAGATATTGTTGGAAGTTCAAAGTCAGCTTCTCAGTCACCTAGTCCTACAGGCTGACAAAAGAGGCAACTTCCAATAGACATGCTTATTAATTCATAGTTATATTTCCTAGTGTGGACAATTTAGCAAATATTAAGAACCCTTTTGAGATAAAAACAAATAATCCTATGCCATGAAACATTTAAATGACTACACAGTTTTCTATTTTAGCTATTTCTAGATTAACCTACAACCCAAAAGTGATCTCTCTGTCCTTGCTAAGAAGAGAAGACTAAATAATACCTTTGGGGGAATCCAAAGATGAATCATATAGTCTTTTCCAGTAGAAATGATGTAATGTGATCTAGAAGCATGATGTCACTAGTGGAAGAATGACAGTCAAGTAAAATGAGAAATTTTCAGTCATTGCCCAGGGTGCTAAAGCAGTTTGTGAGACTACAGCCCAAGATAGAAATCAGCATAAAGTGTTTTTATTTTTTAAAGATTTTATTTATTTATTTACTCGACAGAGAGGCAGTAAGAGAAGGAACACAAGCCAGGGGAGATCGAGAGGGAAAGTAGGCTTCCCAATGTGGGGCTGGATCCCAGGACCCCGGGATCATGACCTGAGCTGAAGGGAGATGCTTAACAGCCTGAGCCACCCAGGTGCCCCCAGCCTAAAGTGTTTTTAAATAACATTTATGCAGTGCTTGCTTATGCTAGGTAGGTTTCTAGGCACTTCACAAGTAGGGCAGCTCATTCAATCCCTATGAGAACCTCATGAAGTAGAAGCTATCATTCCTCCTTTAAGAGGAGCAAAAACTGAAGTACAGACTTGCTGAACAACTTCAATGAGATGGGACCCCATGTCAGTCTACTTGCTTGCTCTCTATTTCCTCTCCCTCCCTTCCTCCTCCCCTCCCTCTCTTTTTCCTCCCTTCCAGATTTTATTTCTTTATTTGAGAGAGAGTGTGTGTGCATGCAAGTGGGGGGAGGGAGAGGGACAAGACTGCTCCGCACTGAGCTGAGCTGATTCCCAAGTGGGGCTGGATCTCAGAACCTGAGGTCACGACCTGAGCTGAAACACCTCAGAGAGGAATTATTATTGGTACAGCAACTTTTGGATTTCTGGAATCTATATTTCTTCAAACCCCCCAAAGTGTGGTATATAATAATATAGATAGAAGATTTGATAATATTTTTCTTCTCATTTATTTTATTTTATTTATTTATTTGACAGGCAGAGATCACAAGTAGTCAGAGAGGCAGGCAGAGAGAGAGAGAGGAGGGGGGAAGCAGGCTCTCTGTTGAGCAGAGAGCCCGATGCAGGACTCGATCCCAGGACGCTGGGATCATGACCTGAGCTGAAGGCAGAGGCTTAACCCTCTGAGCCACCCAGGTGCCCCATTTTTCTTCTCCTTTGAGAAGGAAAATATACTACCACCTTTATCTATGTTTTACGCTAAAATTAAATTCTACATTAAATATGTTATATACTCTAGTATATGTGGTTCATGAATTATATGGTTTATGTAATGTGACCATCCTGTATAAATGACAATATGAATGTTCTGAAAAATAATACATGAACATGGGGGATAAGTTATATTTCCATCTATTCCAGGAATCAGTCATTTTGGAAATACCCATTCATACTATAGTAATAGTTTCTTGTTAAGTTTCTTGCATAGATTTGTTAAGCTGTTAGTAGGATATTATCTCACTGATAATGATGAAACACCGGTGATACCATTAGAAAATTGGTCTTGGTTGAGAAATGTGTATTTATGTTAAGAGCAGCAACGGGGGCAGCAACGGGGGCAGATTCAGTTTTGCAGGGCCTGCGGCTTTTTTAAGAAAAAAAAAATTGAAAATCAGGTGCAGACAGAGAATATTGAATTAGAAGAGGTTAATTCAGGTGATCAGCCCTAAAAGTTCAGCTTCATTGGCTTTGTGGTAAGTCCCCCCCTTCAGATAGCAACTAAAATAAATATTAGATACCATAAGAATAAAGT
The DNA here is from genome assembly GCA_003697995.1 of Taxidea taxus jeffersonii. NCBI lineage: Eukaryota > Metazoa > Chordata > Mammalia > Carnivora > Mustelidae > Taxidea > Taxidea taxus. Next base: position 29,358 of record ML102293.1, on the reverse strand, counting down.
AATCCCTGAAAAGAATTCTTTATTTTTTCCACAGAAGGAGCTTATAATTAAATATCTATATATCTATATATCTATCTCTCTATATCTATTTATCTCACCTCATTTCATTCCCCACCACCCCTTAACTTCTCCATTGTCTGGAAAAAATCCTCTTACTGTTAGATTTCTCCATTTTGTGAGATGAGGAAAAGGAGGGGATCAGTGATTTGTTCCGAGTCCCAGAGGGCTGTCAGGGCTAAGCCTGGGCTCTTTCCACTTAAACTTCTGGCATACAAATTTAGAGAGTTAATATTCTGAGTACCCACATGAAGAAGCTTCTTCTCATAGGGTCTTTACTCTTATTTTACTGGGGAAGGAGTGAGGGGTGGAGAAATTTGCATCAAAGGCAAAGCCCAAACTCTCAAATTTCTGAGTGAAGAACATACTGTAACCTTATAAACCAGTAGCCCTGTTGAAAAATTGCTTCATTTTGACATCACACACCACTTGACCACTGAAACTTGTGTTTTTCTCTATAGATAATCACACTTTTTCCCAGAAAAACTGTAATTTTGAGAAAACTCATGAATGCACTATATTCCCTCCACCCTTACCTTATTTCCATGTTTCTTTAAGGTCATTAGAGTATGGATTTCAGTCATATGGGAAAAATGCAAGAGCCTGACAGCCTTTTGGTTCAAGTTTAGATCTTAAAGTTTTCATGGTTTCTACATCTATTCAAATACATAAACAAAAATACATGTTTTTTAGCTTTACATACTGCTACCAACCGTGTTTAGCTTGAAGTCATTTGTAAGTTATAAAAGAATATATGAGGAGGGGGCATCTGCGTGGCTCAGTAGTTAATCGTCTGCCTTTGGCTCAGGTCATGATCCCAGGGTCTGGGATCGAGCCCTGTGTTGGGCTCCCTGCTCAGTGGGAAGCCTGCTTCTCCCTCTCCCACTCTCCCTGCTTGTGTTCCTACTGTCAAATGTCTCTCTCTCTGTCAAATAAATAAAATCTTAAAAAAAAAATTTTTTTTAAAGAATATATGAGGAAAAAGAAACAAATCCAAACAAACCCTTAGAGTCGACCCAGGGTTGTGTGGGTAAGGACTTCCAACTGTGTTGCTATAGTAACATTTAGCCTACTTCGTAACTATAACAGTTAACCATTCTCCAGTATTCGCCACAGTATGTACATTCTCCATACCTAATCCTCAAAACAGTCCTCAAACGTAGGTGTTATTTTTCCATCTTACAAATGAGAAAGCTGAGGTTTAGAAAGTTCAGGTAATTGGACTAAGGTGACACAGCACGTGCCAACATTGTGATCAAATGCAGGCCTGTGCAAACAAACAAACAAACCCCAAAGCACAGGCCTGTGCGACTCTAAGCCGGCTGTCCTTCCAGCATATACTGCCTTCAGATTAGAAATATGTGGCAACCTTGATGTCACCCCCATGGCCCTTGTGGTCACCAACCAGCCTCCAAGATGGCTCCAAATGACCCCTCTTTCTTGGCATTCTCACCCATGTATTGTTCCCTCCCACACTGAATACATAGGGCTGATCTGTTTCACCAACAATGTATTGCAAAAATGGTGGTGTAGTTCAGACACTGGGTTGTTAAAGACATTGTGTCTTTCACAGTCCTGTCTCAAGAATCACTCGCTCTGGGGAAAGCCAGCTGCCATGTTGTAAACAACCCTCCCTCCATTGGAGAGGAACTGAAGTCTCTTACAGATACCAGCACTAACCCACCAGGCGTGTGAGTGAGTCACTTGGAAAAGCCCCTAGCCCCAGTCAAGCCTTTGGATAATTGCAGCCATTGTTGAAAGCTGACGGCAACTTCACCAGAGTCCCTGAGCTACAACCACCAAGCTCTTCACTTCCAGATTCAAAACACACAGATACTGTATGAGAGAGTAGATGCTTATGATTTTAAGAGGCGAAGATTTGGTATAACGAGCTGGGAGGCAGTTGGTAACTCATACAGCCTTTGTTGACCATTCTTCCCCACTTTGGAGTGAGCCTCCTGGTTAAGCTTCATGTTCCCCTAAATGAGTGATTTGGAGTTAGATTTGCCTTTGGATGTTGGGCGGTGTGGAATTGTGCAAGGGTCAGGGGGCAGAGCCTGGGTGCTGATGGTGAGGCACAGTCACAAAGGAGAAAAGAATATCTTTTGTTCTCCAAAGGTGGCATTGGAGACAGTGACTGCTAACTTAGAGTTTGCACTAGCTGGATACAGCCTCTGACAGGGAGAGAAATAGGAATGATATTTTTTTCTGGAGGGTGTTTTATTTTGTTCAGAACTTGGGACAAAATTCAGCTTCTGAGCTTCATTTTTATGCTTTGAGGAAAGTGTGTCTGGGCTCTGCATCCTTTCCTCTGATTCTCCCGCCCCCTCTGTGTGCTCTAGAGACACAGGGTTCTGTCAGCCGTCTGAAACGGGGGTTCTTCTCTTCCCCAGAGAATAGCAAAAGGCTAATTCCTCAGTGTTAGGTTCTAGCTCTTTCTCTCTTTGCCACCCCCGCGCCTCATGGTCAGCTCACCTCTTATCTTCCCTTTCTTTTTTTAAAAAATATTATTATTTTTTTGAGATATAATTGACAGGTACCATTGTGTAAGTTGGAAGTGTGCAACCTGTTCATCTGAGACATTTCTATATCGCAATGCGATTACTGAGGTAGGGTTAGCTAACACCTGTATCAATGTCACGGAATTTCCATTTCTTTGTGCTGGGAACTGCATCTCCTCTGCCGTTGCTTTACGGCCCAGAGGCTAGGTTTCTGCCCTTTGGTCCATTTACCTGTCCTCCTCTATGCAAGACACTCAAAATCCTGTCCATGTGTGACTTCCTCTGAGGAGAGTAATTCAAGAACATAGGCCACCCTTGTTGTATTCATTGCTGGATTTCTAGTGACGTTGATTTAGCGCTGTTGGAGGGAGATGTTACTCCAGGCAGAGAGAGCAAGCTCAGAGGCATGAAGTCAGGAAAGTGTGCAGCGTATGTGGGGGATCATTCCTTAAATGAAAAACCGATGTTTTGTTTCATTCATTTTTCTTTTATGCCGAATTTAATTCAATTTCACAGTCATTTAGTTTATTTGTAAACTGAATGCGATGTGAAAATACATTAAAATCAAGTGTGCCCTTCAATTTATGGAAACAGAAACCTCAGCCTCTATGGCTCTTTGTAATTCTTTCCCTCTCTTTTCCCAACTGCAAGGATAAAACATTTGGGACCACGGTATAGGCAAATGCCAGTTCAGATCTAATAATTATCACTGTGGAACAGTGAGAGGGTCCAGAACGGTGAGTCAGAAGGTCTGATCCATCCTTCGGCTTTGTCTCTAGCTGCCCTCCTGCACCGAGCCAGTTCCTCCCTGTGTGCCCTCACTGTGCTATGGAGCCTCAGCCTTCCTGGGGCCAGGCCAGCTGCACCCCAGCAAGCACCCCAGCAGGGACCAGGTTTGCCTGTCATCTCAGGGGAGCTCCTCACTGCTCTGTCACCCACCACCCTCGGACATTTATTGTTGTCTATTTTGTGCCAGGAACTGCGCTGAATGGTTGGGTTAGAAATAAGGCAGCAGGGGCACCTGGGTGGCTCAGTGGGTTAAGCCTCTGCCTTCGGCTCAGGTCATGATCTCAGAGTCCTGGGATGGAGTCCCACATTGGGCTCTCTGCTCAGCAGGGAGCCTGCTTCCTCCTCTCTCTGCCTGCCTCTCTGCCTACTTGTGATCTTCGTCTATCAAGTAAATAAAAAAAAAAAATAAATAAAATAAAAAGAAATAAGGCAGCAGGGCGCCTGGGTGGCTCAGTGGTTTAAGCCGCTGCCTTTGGCTCAGGTCATGATCTCAGGGTCCTGGGATGGAGTCCCACATCGGGCTCTCTGCTCAGCAGGGAGCCTGCTTCCCTCTCTCTCTTTCTGCCTGCCTCTCTGCCTACTTGTGATCTCTCTGTCAAATAAATAAAATCTTTGAAAAAAAATGTTCTGCAGTGACACACCATTATTATTAAAAAAAAAAAAGAAAGAAGGCAGCAAAGTGAGGAAGAAAGACAAATGTAACAAGAGTAATGCAGCTTGTGATAAATGTGGTCATGGAGGTAAACAAAAGATTACATAGCCAAGAAAAGGGTGTCAAGGGAGGCTTTCCAAAGGCAGGGATGTTTGCTCCAGTTTCAAAGGACCACACAGAATTTACTCTGCCAGAGTGTTGTGGGCAGCTCAGAATGTGCAAAGGCAGGACTCACATGCATGAGTGGAGTGGAAGCTTCCTGAAATAAGATATAGGACCAGGGAAGCTGGCCAGGTCATAGTCAGTATTTCCCAGCGTCCAAAGGACAAATCTGGGAGATAAATTCACATACTAGTATGATTTTACCATTCCTGCTTCTGGCTTTATTACCCTTGTACAGGAGTGTGTTTGGAGTGAGGCTTATTCATGGCCCACTGTTCTGCCCCTGTGGGCTTATTGGAAGTTATAAAATAGGATTTTGTGGGTTTTTTTTTTCTCCCCCAGGAATGTCCTGATAGCCATTAGTTTTTCACATTAGGTAAGGCTTATTTTGTGGCACTAAGCATTTGAAATGTGCAGTTATTTCTAGACGTAAATTTTGCAACATGGGGATCAGCCATAACCATGCTGAGGGAAATTACAGGTTGGAGAGTTAGGCTAATAATACAATCTTCATAGTACATGCACATTGCCTGCCTTGTATAGTAGCTGGCAGGTGTGTCTGTGACCAACAGAAATTGGAGCCCCTAAAAGCAGGAGCTGGGTTTGCAGCAATTTACTTACTTTGCAAGGCTCTCTTCTCATTATAGAGTTTCTTCTCTGTGTCAGATACTATAGATGGAGATGCAAGGATGTATTTCTAGCTTCTAAGAGTTCTAGGTGGTGAGTGAATATACCATTATTCCTCTGTAGATCTTTTCTACTGCCTTATAATCACCTTATTAGAACATTTGCTGTCCAAGCACTTGGACTTGAGGAAAGTGAGGCACCAAGGTTTACACCACTAGTGAGTATCCAAACCAGATATATACCAGGCAGTCCTCCTTCCATGCAGCATTATAGAAGGGATTCCATAACTGTTTGTTAAATGAAATTACCCATCATACATGTTCTTTTACCATTCCTGAAAACTATCTAAGACAAATACCCTTGTCTTTTTTGCAAATAAACTTCACCAAAACCCATAGAATCACATAATGGGTCAATAGAGAATAATTCCAGGTAGGTCTCCTTAACTTTGTTCTTTCAAAAGAGTCACATGCCTACTTCTGAAACCAGTGTCCCCTCTGAGGTTGTGAAAGTCACCCCTGGGTGGGCTGAAGAAACCGAATTAAATGACTCTTGAGGATAGATTTGATTTTTTGGAAATAGCCCACATAATTTGAAGTCACGCCGGGTGAATATATTAATCAGTGAAGTTGGATAACGCCATTCTGTTGCCTCTCTGGCTGTGTGTTCACTACCTGACCCAATTTTGTTAGCTTAATTTTGCCAGACAGCCACAGCAGAAAACTTCTTTTCCTTTTTCTGTTCTTTTCTTCATTATCTAAGCACTAGAGAGTAACTACCATAATCCATCCACCATAGCAAAAAGCCACTAAGGTTAGTAAGGTCACATCTGTAAAAAGTTCCCACGAGTAAGCCACTGTGCAAATAGTAGAGGTTATTTCTGTGCCGTTGGCTATAAAGAAGCCCTCATTCATCACTCCTGTACTTCTTGGCAGGGCTGGCCAATTTGCTTTCTTAAAACTCCACATAGTTACCCATGGAGGCAACTGCTGGAACTTGCAACTAAGGTACATTAGTCTGGCTTTACATTAGACATGGAGGAAAGAGAGAGCAAGGAGAGAGAGAGAGAGGGAGGGAGGAAAGGATGTAAATGAACCTGATTGATTTTTTTAAAAAAACCTGTTACAATAAAAAACTTTTAATAAAAGTAGGGACTTAAAGATAAGCTCATGCAAAATAAATTTTCATGACATTTGAAAATGTCATTAAAAAAGTGAGTCAAGAGATGCCTGGGTGGCTCAGTTGGTTAAGCAGCTGCCTTCGGCTCAGGTCATGATCCCAGCGTCCTGGGATCGAGTCCCACATCGGGCTCCTTGCTCGGCAGGGAGCCTGCTTCTCCTTCTGCCTCTGCCTGCCACTCTGTCTGCCTGTGCTCTCTCTCTCTCTCTCTCTAACAAATAAATAAATAAAATCTTAAAAAAGAAAGTGAGTCAAGGCTTAACACGTAGGTTATTAACTTTTTAAAAACAAATTCAGGTGTTACGAAAATTTAATGAACTGGACACTGATGATAAACATTTGTATAAACTTAGTTTTTCTATAAATATGTTCAAGATCACCCCAAATGAGAAACTTCTAACAGGTAGTCACTAAGAAGCCAGCATGCATTCCACTCACGGATTCATGCCTAGGGAATCACATCCATTCCTTCACTCAGCACTGTAAGTATAAGAGAATAAAAATAAGATGTGGTCTATTATATGACACACACACAAAAGCAATAGCTGTTTTTAGTATTACCTTGGGCTTGTGTCCCATAAAGACAGAAATTCTGATAAGTCATGCAATTACCACCAAAGAGGAAGAAAAAAAAAGGTTGGTGTACTTAAAATGGTATCAGCTACATTATCAAGTTTATGGTCCTAACAGGAGAGAACTTCTGTTTTGTGTTGGCATTAATGAGGACAGAGTCCACCACATCTGATGACTGGAAAAATTTACCAGAAACTAGCTTCTGGTCCTGTACATATCGAGTCTTGTTTCTCTTTCACTGCCTACCTACTGCTGATAAACGGTACCAGGAGGACATATTCCTATCGTGATCTCATCTCTGGCCCTTCATGTGTGGTGGGAATATTCCAGGAAGCCAGGTTGGCTAGTAACAACTCACACATGACAAACCACATAAACTAATTCCAGAAATCCCAACTAAATGTATCTCCAAACAACTTCCCCTTAGCTCATAATGTCAAAAAAAAACCCTTGCCCACTGGATAGGAGAGAAAATCAGAGTGAAGAGAGACAGCAGTCATAATGGTAGTTGAAGTATTGTCCAAAAGGCTTACAGAAAGGTATGCCTATCTGAGGAGCTTGCTACGGACACTCCCAGGGCCTTGGAAGGGGCCTGTGTAAGTGGGGGTGGAAGCTTAAGCTTCACTGACTTTGTAAACCGTACCCCCTCCTAACAATCCATTCTGATAAGTGGTTAATAGTGGATAGGATGCCAACAAATAAAAAAGGCGGCTACTTCTGAGGGGTGGAGGTAGAAGTTCTCCCCAGATGTTAGAGAAGACATTTCTGGAGGTGCAACTTGAAAGATAAATAGGAATTTTTGAGGCAGTCAAGGGAGCTCCCAGCGTGTTTGGAAGCCTGGTGCAAGATAGAGTGTGTGTGCTGACAGAATATTGAGTGCTTGGTATACCTAGACTGTGGGGAAGTATCTGGCAAAGTTTGGGAAATTGCAAGTCCATTCTCTCCGGGCCAGGTTAGGGGCTGGGGAGTTCTCTTTTTTCCTGCTGGGAAAATTCTGCCCCTCCTGTCAGAGATGCCTGTTGCTCTTTGAGGAGAGGCATCTCCTCATTCTAACTTCCATAGTCCCATTTCACTACATCCTAGTATACTTCATCATCTCTTTGCTTTTTGACAGTCTGCTCTTCAAGTTACCCTGAGGCTCAGCAGAGTTCCCAGGTCCTGCCAGTGAACCTTGCCCACAAAGAATAGAGAGGTACACCATTCGCTGAAACACCCACTCCACGCTTAGGACACTACGACTGCTACTACTATATCCTCTTAGCACAGTCCTGCTTTCTTTGGCTGTTACCTCTTCATCCCTTTTCCTAGGGAGGAAAACCCATTTCCCATAACTCAGCTCCCTCCAGATTCTAAATATAACCCTTCCCTCTATAACTCCTAATGAACAGGAGCTGGGATATGGACTCATCTAGTGAAAATGGGTCATAATACAATGTCTACAAGTGTTCCTCTTCTTGAGGTACCAAAAAGTGCTCCTTCTCTTACTCTGGTAGTGGGGGAAGTGAGTATGGCTAAGAAAAAATCAAGGCTGTTGGGAAGAGAGAGAAAAAGGGCCAATATTTCCTCTGCCATTCACTGGTGGCAGCTGGGACAATAGATGAACAGGGACAGAACCAGTGGGGCCACGGGGTGGAGGCATCATGAATGTGATTGCAAGGCTACCTTGGACCTGCCATGGTCATTGTTTACTGCAGCCTGGGGTGATCCCCAAACCAGAGCACAGAAGGAATCTGAGGAGGCCTAGGCTGGTCCCACCATGGTCCCACATTCCAGCATAGTGCTGCCTCATCTTTTTGGATTTTTTTTCTTTGATCTGTCTCCTCAGGCAAGGGCAACAAACTAAAACGCTTCTGCAGAGCAAAGAAAACCATCAATAAAATGAAAAGGCAGCCTACTGAATAGAAGATATTCACAAATGATATAGCAGACGAGGGGCTAACATCCAACATATACAAAGAACTCATACAAAAAAAAGGCAGAAAAAACACAAAACCCTATTTAAAAATGGGCAGAGGACCTGAATAGACACTTTTCTAAAAAAGATATCCAGATGGCCAACAGACACATGAAACGATGATCCACATCTCTCATCATCAGGGAAATGTAAATCAAAGCCAAAATGAGATATCACCTCATGTCTGTTAGAATGGCTGGTATTGAAAAGATTAGAAATAACAAGTGTTAGCAAGGATGTGGGAAGGAGGGAAGTCTTGTGCACTGTTGGTAGGGAATGTTCATTGGTGTAGCCACTATTTAAAACAGTATGGAGGTTCCTCAAAAAATTGAAAGTGAAACTATTGTAAGATCTAGCAATTCCACTTCTAGGTATTTATCCAAAGAAAACACAAATGCTAATGTGAAAATATGTATGCGTATCTCTGTTTATTGCAGCATTATTTACAAAAGCCAAGGTATGGAAGCAACCTAAATGTCCATCAGTAGATGAATGGATAAAGAAGATATGGCATGCACACACACACACACACACACACAGCGGAATATTAGTTTAGCCATCAAAAAAAAAAAAAAAAAAAGAAAGAGAAATCTTGCCTTTTGTGGCAACACAGATGTACCTAGAGGGTATTATGATAAGTGAGGCAAATACCATATGATTTCACTTATATGTGCATTCTAAAAAACAAAACAAAGAAAGCAAAACAGAATTAGACTTACAGAGTCAGAGAACAAATTGATAGTTGCCAGAGGGGAGGGAGGTAGAGAAATGGATGAAATAGGTAAAGGGGATAAGAGGCATAGACTTCCAGGGGTGCCTGCGTGATTAGCAGTGGATTTTTGATTTTGGATCAGGTCATGATGTCAGGGTCCTGGAATTTAGCCTGTGTGGAGCCCCACCCTTGGGCTCCATGGGAACTCTGCTTTATTCTCTCTCCCTTTCTGTCTGCCCCTGCATGTGTGCATATATACACTCTCTTTCTCTAAAAATAAATAAATAAATCTTAAAAAAAAAGAGGTGTGGACTTCCAGTTATAAAACAAAAAAAATAGGGTGCCTGGGTGGCTCATCAAGCCCTGCATCGGGCTCCCTGTTCCGCGGGGAGCCTGCTTCTCCCTCTGCCTCTGCCTGCCACTCTGTCTGCCTGAGCTCGCTTGCTCTCTCTCTCTCTCTCTCTCTCTCTCTAATAAATAAATAAATAAATCTTTAACAAAAAAAAAAATAGAGTTTGAAATTTAAAAGAAAATGAAAAATTTTCTTTTAAAAGAAAAAGAACATTTAAAAGAAATTTAAAAGAAAATGCTAATGGTTCTTTTTCTTAGTCCTGTAACTGTTTCCTATGATAATAAATGTTAACATAAGGATTATGTATATAGAGGTATATGCGTTCATGCATTCATAATTTTTTAGCCTGTCTTTGATGTTAAACATTATAATAACCTCTTTGAAGGCAGAGACTAGGTTTGTCTGTCTTATGATTGCACACTGTGTGGTCCATATAGCCTGGCATAGATTCAGTAAATCTTTGCTGAATGTTTGAATAAGAGCACTGCGTAAATTGTATCTGTGCCCATCTGAAGTGGTTTGTTGATCTCAGAGTACATTTTATTACTTCTGGCTTGGGAAATGATAATAGGATATCACATCAGCCCCATAAATTCTTAGTATTTATTGAGAAGGTAAAGGGAAGTGTTTACTTGGTCTTATTTTATACCTCAAATAATTAACCAGCATGTGCCTAAATGCTTCCATGAATTATTTGGAATGATTTACTATATAATACATTAAGTAGATTTTTCAACCACACTGAAAGTCCTTCAGTGCCCAAAGTGTTTGGAGATACACATAGTGTTTTTAGATGGGTTACAATATACACAAAAAAATCATTTCTAGGGCGCCTGGGTGGCTTAGTGGGTTAAAGCCTCTGCCTTTGGCTCAGGTCATGATCCCAGGGTCCTGGGATCGAGCCCCACATGGGGCTCTCTGCTCAGCAGGGAGCCTGCTTCCTCCTCTCTCTCTCTGCCTGCCTCTCTGCCTACTTGTGATCTCTGTCTGTCAAATAAATAAATAAAATATTTAAAAAATCATTTCTAGATCCTAATATAGACATTTGATATTTAATATCTAATATGCAGGTAAAATAGGCCTCGGCTGTTTTTGAAAGAGGCTTGAATGTAAGTTGATGCAGATTTTAATTTTTATTCTATTTATTTAAATTTATTTAAATAATATGTGTGTTCATTTAAATTATACTTTCTGTATTTTATATATTTTAAATATTTGTTTTGCATTTTAATTTTGTTTTTCCTGATTAGAACTTGAGCTCTAGAAGAGTTGGCATTATTTACAGAAGAGGTGGATGAAGCAGACAAAATGATTTGAGAAACATTCGAAATTCAGCAAATTATGGGAATAATACAGAGGTTTTACATTTTTAATCACAGCAGTTGTCCTCTTGCTCAGACAATGAAAGTCAGATAAATTCATTTTCATGATGGATGGAAAAGACTAAGCTAACCTAAAAATAAAGGTATTACATAACATTTTGCATAAATTCAGGCTCTTTGTCCCCAAAACTTCTTAAAATCATTTCACTTGGGGCACGTGGGTGGCTCAGTTGGTTAAACAACTGCCTTCAGCTCAGGTCATGATCCTGGAGTCCTGGGACTGAGTCCCCAATCAGGCTCCCTGCTCAGAGGGAAGTCTGCTTCTCTCTCTGACCTCTCCGCTCTTGTGCTCTCTCTCTCTCTCTCAAATAAATAAATAAAAATAAAATAAAATAATATAGTAAAATAAAATAAAATAATTTTACTTATTTTTGTAACCTGGCATTCTGATATGCAAACACCATTAAATGAAATGGGATTTCTTGGTTTCCATTTAATTTTTAAAAGCTATAATTTTGAGGGACGCCTGGGTGGCTCAGTTGGTTAAGCAGCTGCCTTCGGCCCGGGTCATGATCCCAGCGTCCTGGGATCGAGTCCCACATCGGGCTCCTTGCTCGGCAGGGAGTCTGCTTCTCCCTCTGCCTCTGCCTGCCTCTCTGTCTGCCTGTGCTCATTCGCTTTCTCTCCCTCTCTCTCTGACAAATAAATAAATAAAATCTTTAAAAAAAAAAAAAAAGCTATAATTTTGAGGAGCACCTTTTTGTATAAATGATTTAAAATGATGAAAAAACAATAAATGATCAACTTTCTGGCTGCAGTGTTGTGTAGAAGTAAACTTTCAGTGTGGAGGTCTTTCCTCTGGCTTCACTTGGGAATTTCATGTGGCATAACATTAAAGTTTACATCAAAGTTGGGTGAGAAAACTTCTCTTGAAATTATTTCCACTTGGATTTGATTCCTACATTTTGTTAAGTTCCTAGACAATTATTAGGAGGTCAAAATGAATAAAGAGTTGATAACATGGGTTTTCATTAAAAATATGTAATTATTGGGGCACGTGGGTGGCTCAGTTGGTTAAGCATCTGCCTTCAGCTCAGGTCATGATCTCAGGGTCCTGGGATCGAGCCCCGCATTGGGCTCCCTGCTAAGCCGGGAGCCTGCTGCTTCCTCTCCCTCCGTTGCTTGTGCTCTCTCACTCTCGCTCTCTCTCAAATAAAAAAATAAAAATTTTAAAAAGTATAATTATCAGAGTCATGTTTATGTAGATATTAATTTTATAGCTAAAAAAGAGTGTGTTCTCCATCAGGCCAAAGCTGCTTTCAGTCTGTACAATAAATAGTTGAACCCACAGTACAGCTAATACTATTTTGATAATTAATTTAGAAAGCCCCCAGATTTACTCTTTTGATAATAACACAGGTATAATTCTGACACGGAAGTAAGGTTTTTTTGGCTCAACTATTTTACTTCATTTCCTATGAACATGAAAGTGATCAAGAATTAAAGAACGGCAGAGCTGGCCAGTCACCCAGTAAAAAAAATTCCTAAAGAAGGCACTCACCATTATTTTCCCTTTAATAGTGGTAATAGTTGTATTTGCTCAGCAAGTCACATTCTTTGCTATGTACCCCCTTCTAATCCATTGGCCCAAATGCCCAGGCTGTGCCTTCTCCTTCCCCTTGGCAGGTTGCGGCCTCCAGGGACAAGGACAGAGCTCTCCAAGGAACACGGGTTGGGTGGCTCGGGCCACCAGGGCGACCCACGGATGTACCCACCTGAGAAACACAGAGCCGGGGCTGTCTGTGGAGCTGTGTGGGGCCTCGGAGCCTGCCTTTCTTGGGCTGCCGGGAATGTCAAACTGGAAGACCATGTCGCTGGGAGACTGACTTTTCCTCGCCATTGTGCACGTGTTGATCACCAGGTCAGGAAAGAAGCTGAGAGGCTCGTTTCTGAATCCCCCCAGTCATGGGGAAAACTCTGCGTTTTAGCTTTGCTCTGTCCCCACATTGCAGGAAACTTCCTTCACATGACTCCTAATCTAGCCAAAGCTGTTTATTTTTTTTCAAGTCAGTTAATGAGTAACATGGAAGTAGGACACAGAGTGGTTTCCTTCCTACCCAGTTTGCTAATCTGAACACCAAATACCTCACGACCCCATGGACTGAGGCAGAAGAGTCTGTGAGAATATAAAGACGTGAAAGAGGGAGGTGCAGAAACTTGCAGCATCTAAACGTTCAAAGTGGGGATGCTTTTCTGGGATCCCCTGGGCCTGAGCAACAGGGTGGAGAGTGTGGATGCACTTCGTAAAGCCTTTACACGTGCAGGAAATCATCAGCCCATAAGCGTACCACTGCTGACTTTTGGCAAGGTGCTTGAGAGCTTTCAGGCGGCCCGCGTGGTTCCGGTGACCTGAAGAGTTCTGGAATTCTTATGGAAGGGAGATGTACAAAGTCAAGCTCAATGTTCAGGGTGTGTGTTTTGCTGGGTTACAGGTGGCTGTGACCTCTGTCACTGCCACCGCCGCTGCCACCACCATGACAAACAGTCGCTAGAAGGTGAGGGTTCCCACTCCATCTCTGTGGCTTTCTGGCTCTGGAACCACAGGTGATCTCAGACCTGCTGAGCTTGCTGTCTGCCAAGCCTGTCTCACAGTATTGGGATGAAAATGAGGAGATTCTGCTGTGTATTGTTATTTCAAACCCATTTAAGGGTGAGTTTCTTTTTGTGACCTTATTCACTCACTTCGTGTTGATGCCCAAGGAAAACATCAGTGTCCCTCCACCAATGTTACTAGCAGTGGCAAAGGGTCCGGTCCAAAGTAGCTGTGCATTCCCTCTCCACGTTTCCCTTGTGATGGGTCAGCGATGCTGGAAGTCGGCTGCCTTCAGGGAAGCACTCTGCCTCTGACTGTGGAAGAGAGCAAAGTTTCCTGGGAAATCAAACCTTTAGCCTTGGCCTTGTGAGCTCTTTGCCCTAACCAGCTGATAACCAGCCAGGGACGGGTTTGTGCTGCTGACCCCAAGTGCACTTTTGGAGGAAGTGTGTTTTTTGGTGGAAGTTTAGTGGTTCCTTATAGGATGACCAACTTACACCAGATTGTCTGGGATTTTCTGGTTTTAGCCCTGAGTGCCTTGCATCTTTGGAACCGCTTGGTGAAATGCAAACCATGACAGCCGGTCACTGTGGTTCCTGATGCCATTTGCTGCAATTCTGATGTTACCGTTCATTCCGTTTCACTCCTTGTCCTCCTTGATAGAGGAGTATCTGTATTTCTCTTGTCCCCTGTATTTCTATGTTGCAGTTATGTTGGCAAACATTAAATAAAGCAAATTCTACTAAGGTTTTGGATTAAACAAAACCATATTGTACTTCGCATACTAGCAACAGTCTGCAAGCTAGTTTCTACTCCTTGTAAACAAGAAAGTCTAACCAGCACATATATTCATAACTAATGCAACACAATTTGTTACTATCTCCCAGGCAGGTTTCAATTTTAGCTGGGCCAATGCTTAATTTTTTTCTAAATGAGGGAATGTCTCTAAAGGAGGGAATTCCAGTGTCTCCAGACAAATCTGGGGACATATTTTTCAATAGAGAAGCTATTGACTCATCAACAGTATTTTATTAGCAAAGCTCCATGTTTTGGTAGCCACTGTGAATGACAGAAAGAAGTTTTAAGAAATGGGTCCTTGATCCAATAATGTAGCTAGGAAGAGACACTCACTATACATAATGGAAAAGTTAACTAACAACACAGGAGGGAGGGAGGCAGCAAATCAGGCTAATACTTCTCTAGTCTTTGTTCTACCTAGTATCTTTTGAGTCTATGTAGTATCTCTGCTAGATAATTTCAAAACAATATCTCAGTCTCTTGCCCAAACCACATTTTTACAAATGATGAAACTGTATCTTAAAAAGGTTAAGCAACGTGGCCATAATTAAGTGGCTCTAAGAATGTGGTCGTGCTGGAATTCATTCAGTCATTCATTCACCAAATGTTTATGGTGCATTTAAACAGATGTGAGACTATGTTTATTTACATTTCAAAGGAAGCAAGATCTTTTGAATCCGGGATGATTTAGAAAAGCCTATAGAAAAAATGGAGTTCCAGTTAACCTCTCCACTCTGAAGAGTGAGGAGAGGTTGGAAAAGTGGAGAGGGAAGGGTCCATGAGTAAAAAAGTACACGGGTCAGGTTGTGTGTGTAAGTGGAGACTTTGTGTTGGCGAAGAAAGTAGTTTTGAACACTTAGGTAGCGGCCAGATGATGAAGGACCCCAAATGCCGTGGCTAGGTCAAGCTATATCTTACAGGTAATAGGAATAAACAAATGAATGCTGAATTTCATGGACATATACATGTTGCTTTGATAGACAAAAATGACTGTGGTCATCTGATGACAGGTTTATTTCACTTAGGTGGCTGCTACCAGTCTGTGGGATGCAACTGAAGTCGTTGAAACAGTGCTGGCCGATGTTATGTCAGATGTTGAATTCATTCGTAATCATAAGAAATTATGTCAAAGACGAGGTTTGCCAAAAGTCTAGACCCAGGGTCATGAACTTGAATGACTTCAAGATCCAGAGATGTACGTAAGACTATGAGGTGGGGATGGAAACCAGCAGAAAGTGGTAGAAAGGGGGCAGAGTGTATGTTCTCCCCAGACATTCAAGTTGTTGTTGTTGTTTTAAATTCCAGCATAGTAAACACAGAGTGTTGTATTGGTGACAGGTATACAATATAGAGATGCAGCGATTGTTTTTACCTTCCTCAGGACTCATCATAATAAGTATCACCTGTTTCTTCCATTTCCCCACTTATCTCCCCTGTGGTGATCACCAGTTATAAAGAACTTATAGAATGCAACCCCCCAAAACCAAATAATCCAAATGGGCAAAAGATAGGAACAAACATGTCTCCAAAGAAGACATCCAGATGGCCAACAGACATATGAAAAGATGCTCAACATCAGTCAACAATCAGGGACATCCAAGTTTTAAATGGCCAGGTGCTGATGAGACAGGCAACCCAAACCTTTTCGGGAGTGGGATCCAGCTGTGTGGCTTGCCCCCTCATTTTCACTTGATAGGAGCTGACACTGCTGAATGTTTCAAAATTTGCTAGTAGTTATGTTTGGACCTTATGTTCAAACAGGAATGAGGTTTTGAAGGCATACGACCACAGAGAGAAAAATGTGACTTCTGACGCTTTATTTTTAAGATTAATGGCAGGTGCCTGCTGGACAGCAATCCATATCAGCAGGCACCGAACTGCCGCTGTTTGACCCTCTCGACTGTTTAGACATGGCCTTTGCTCAAGGCGCTCCTAGATTTTGCGGCAGCTTTCATTTCTGTCTGTGAAGATTAAAACAAAGGCCAGGCGATCAAAGATAAACAACGGCAGTAGGACATTTATATAAATATAGCCATAAAAAGAACATACACACTGGTGAAAAAAATGATAACAAGTAGACTACAACTAAAATAAAGATAGCAGAGACCTTATTCTCCCCTCCCGTGTAAACTAAGATTATGGAAACCCAACAAGACAGAAACTGACAGTTAGCAAGTAGTTTAAAGCAAAACCACTGATGATTCAAGTGCCTCATTTTGCTGATATTCCCCACTAAGTTATATGTAATATCTTTATAAGTAGAGATTGTAAAAGAGCTTGTGACCTAGAAAATAGAACAATGAATTTGGGCTATCTCACTTGGGAACTTGAATCCACATCTCTAGACTTTTTTCTCTTCTACTGAATGAAAGATGTTAGGCTAGATTTGGCCTGTTGACAGCTTCTGTTTGGCCTTGCCATGTTTCATAATTAGAAATTTCTTAAACATTTTATATAAAACATTGTTATCTGACCTTGCCTTAAAAATAGGATCTGTGTGGTAATAGTTGGCTGATACTAAGTAGTAGTGCCCCCTTGTGGCGGGGCTGATCTCTGCAGTCTGCCTCTTCCCTCAAGTCTCCCCCTTGCACTCATTCTGCTGGCTTTGATTCACTGGGTTCTCAAAATATGCATTTGGGTTTTAAACCTCCAGCCTATATGATGTTGAAAGTCTTCTCTAGCTCTAGCTCCTTAGACCCAACTCATTCAAGTTTCCCTGTAAGAATATTTTCTTTTTCTTTTTTTCAAAAAAGATTTTATTTATTTATTTGACAGAGAGAGAGATCACAATTAGGCAGAGAGGCAGGCAGAGAGAGAGAGAGGAGGAAGCAGGCTCCCTGCCGAGCAGAGAGCCCGATGCGAGGCTCGATCCCAGAACCCTGGGATCATGACCTGAGCTGAAGGCAGAGGCCTTAACCCACTGAACCACCCAGGTGCCCCCAATTTTTAAAATATTTTTTAAAAGATTTGAATTTTAAAAGATTAGACAGGGAGAGAGAGCAGCAGGCAGAGGGAGATGGAGAGGCTGGCTCCCCGCTGAGGAGGGAGCCCAATGTGGGACTCGATCCCAGGACCTTGAGATCATGACCTGAAGGCAGATGCTTAACTGACTGAGCCACCCAAGTGCCCAGAATTCTTTTTCTTTTTTTTTTATATAATTAAAAAAAATTTTTTTTAAAGATTTTATTTATTTATTTGTCAGAGAGAGAGGGAGAGAGAGCGAGTGAGCACAGGCAGACAGAGTGGCAGGCAGAGGCAGAGGGAGAAGCAGGCTCCCTGCCGAGCAAGGAGCCCAATGTGGGACTCCATCCCAGGACGCTGGGATCATGACCTGAGCCGAAGGCAGCCGCTTAACCAACTGAGCCACCCCGCGTCCCCAGAATTCTTTTTCTTTCTTCAGTGAAACAAGGTCCGTAGCTCCAGGAATTTAGTCTTGCGCGATGATGACAATCTTTGGTTATTACATCCAGCCATTCTGAAGTCCACAAATATGGACCTGGTATGCCTGCTGGTGTTCCGTTAGGTAAGGGGTGGGGAGCTCATACCCCTATATCTTCTTCCTCCTCCTGGAAGTGTGGGAATGTGATCTTGAAGCACAAGACCAAACTGAAAACACCAAATAAACAACAGAGCTTCAAAACTGAGCTTTCCAGAGGTATGGGATGTAAATTTCCACTGAAAAATACACTGAATATCCTCTACAATCAAGCAGTTACAGGTACTTGCGCTCTAAGATTTATCTGATGGATTATGCTGAGTTCAGGTTAGTATTAATTTAATTAGTTTTATACTCGAGGCAGATGCTGCTGCCATTTGGGCAAACAAATGTGTGTTCTGGTGGAGTCACCTGGAGATTCCAAAGTCATCATAGAATGATGGTATATTGGATATATTATGAATGTATCCATATTTCTAGAGTGATCGAGAATGTGGGTTTGGGAGGAAGTTTGTCTGCATTGGAAGGGTGGCTCCAGTATTTCCCTGCTGTGTTCTTTAAAAAAAAAAAAAAGATTTTATTTATTTATTTGACAGACAGAGATCACAAGTAGGCAGAGAGGCAGGCAGAGAGAGTGAGGGGGAAGTAGACTCCTTGCTGAACAGAGAGCCTGATGCGGGGCTTGATCCCAGGACCCTGAGATCATGACCGGAGTTGAAGGCAGAGGCTTTAACCCACTGAGCCACCCAGGTGCCCCCCTGCTGTGTTTCTTTAGAAAGGTTCCAGAACAATGGTATCCGTCTCAAAGGTAAGAATTGGATGATCACTTACAGTTCCAGTGCAAAGCCTGTATGTAGTCAGCGTGCAGGAAATACTATTGATGATAAGCAGGCGGAGGAAGATTATGATTTGAGCTGGCCATACTTTCACTACAGTTGAGTGGAGTCTTATTATAATATGACTGAAAGATGTAATTTCCTTTTCTGAATGTGACGTCAACTGTGTGCCTGCATGTGTCTGGTGGAAGACCTCATCCCGAGACAGATCAAGTGTTAACAGTTTGTGTCCCTGGGGTGTTGACATTGGTGCTAAGCAGCCTGGAATGCTCAGTGTCACTGGTGAACTAGGTCCTATCTCAAGCCCCTGGCTTCTTCCTCAAGCTCCTTTGATATGTGGGTGTCCATGGTCACAATCAAAAAGGAGGTTAATTCCTCGTCTGAAGTCATGAGCCCTTCTCTGAGACAACACAGAGAGATGATGGATGTTGCTTTTGACAGAAAGCCATTACTCTTTGCAGCAGTTGGTGACTTTTGGAGGGAGTTTTGCCCCCAGAAAAATTAGAAAATTGATCTTGCAGCTCCAGTGAATCCGGCAATAGCAAACTCAAGGCAACCTTTGTCTTTGGGCATTTGGTCTTTATGATGTAAGGAAAGAAATTTGGAATCCTAGGTTCCTATTTCTGCCTTGCCACTCACTTGAGTATATTTTTCACTGCTCCTAACTGTATTTAAATCTATAAAATGAGTTGGGATCATTGATTTTAGACATTCTGTTAGTATACATTTCTATTTACATTTTTTAAAAAAATATTTTATTTATTTATTTAACAGAGAGAGAGAGAGAGAGATATCACAAGTAAGCAGAGAGAAAGGCAGAGAGAGAGGGGGAAGCAGGCTCCCTGCTGAGCAGAGAGCCGGATGCAGGGCCTGATCCCAGGACCCTGAGACCATGACCTGAGCCGAAGGCAGAGGCTTAACCCACTGAGCCACCCAGGTGCCCCTCTGTTTATGGTTTTTTTTTTTTAATTTGATAGAGATCACAATTAGGCAGAGAGACAGACAGACAGAGGGGGGAAGCAGGCACCCCGCTGATCAGAGAGCCCGATGTGGGGCTCGATCCCAGGACCCTGGGACCATGACCCGAGCCGAAGGCAGAGGCCTCAAACCACTGAGCCACCCAGGCGCCCCTATGTTTTTATTATTTAAACAGCAATGTGCTGGTATGCTGATATTCTAGGAAAAACAAGGCTTTGATTTGTAGCATTTCCAGTTTCCATAGTGTAAGTGTTCCCACCGTGGCTAGTTTTAAGCTACCAACATGCACCATTGAATATAGCTTTGGGAAGAGATGCTGATAGTTAACTCTTGTGAGCTTGTAGGAGCTAGCTTCCTCACACCACTTTAGACCCTGCATCCCAGCCGCAGTATTTGGTAAAACTTATGAATTTGGCTCCAGAGTTGCCAGATTGAAGAAACTGTGTTCTTTGATTTAAGTACCAGTATCTTCAGACCTACTGCATGGGTTTTGTCTATTCTGCGTTTGTTTGATTTTATACAAATTGATAATTATTTTCAGAGAAATATTTATGAACATTGTATTTTTTATAGTGTCTACATAATGGATTTTGGGGGGATTTTTATTGCAGTGAAATACATGTAGTATCATAATTGTTTTTTAGTGCACAGTTTAGTGCTATTAACTACATTCATAGCGTTGGGCCATAGTTTTTTAAAACACACTTTTTTGTTTATAAAACAAAACACAGGAAATATAAAAAAGATTAAGAAAGCCCCTATAATCTTCAGTCTCCAGAGATAATCACAATTAACACTGTAGGCATTATCAAAATTGTGCTTTACTCTAAATAATTGTCAAAATTGCTTGGTAATCCTGGAAATATAGTCAACATTTGCAAAATACTTTTTTATTATTTTCAAGGGGTCTTACCATTGAAAGTGAGGAAAACACGGACTCATCTCAGTTCCTTCCCCACAGGTGGAGGCTTGGGGGCCAGAATAGTTGGCATAGAACCACACAGAATTTCTTGAGGACTTTCATGAGACCGGTTTGAGGAAGATTTGTTTGAGAGTAAGCATGACACCGGACAAGAGGTTTTGAGACCAGTCTATAAACTAGGATGATGAGATTTTAAAACAAACAGATGCTTCAGGAAGTTTCAGTTGAAGATAGTTCATGGTAGAGATCTGTCATTTATGTCCAGAGGGGTTAGGAGACCTGCCCAAGGGCACACGAATAATCAGTGTCAGAGGAAAGCCTGCCCTTCAGACTCTCTTTGCTGCTAGCCTGCTAGTCTGGCTTCTGTTCCTGCCATGCTGCAGTACCGAATCCCTCCTGCTGTAGCTCATGGGAGAATGAAAACATACCAGGGATTTCCAGCATCAGCCCACCTGTGTTTAATATTGTTTTCACACAGGACAAGATATGGACATAGCCATGGCATCTCCATCCTTTCATTTTCCAGTGCTATTATATGAAGTAATAAAAAAAAAATTGTTTTACTCATAGTCATTAACTTTCTTAGGTTCTGTTGTTTGTTATAGTATTTTATGTTAATGATTTTTTTATTTTTAATTTTTTAAAAAGATTTTAGTTATTTACTTGTCAGAGAAAGAGAGAGAGAGAGTGCACAAGCAGGGGGAATGGCAGAAGCAGGAGGAGAAGCAGGCTCCTCACTGAGCAGGGAGCTTGATGTGGGACTGGATCCCAGCACTTGGGATCATGACCTGAGCCAAAGGTAGATGCTTAACCAACTGAGCCACAGGTGTCCCTTAAAGATTTCTTTTAAAATTTTAAGTAATCTCTACACCCAACCTGAGGTTTGAACCCACAGCTCTGAGATCAAGAGTTGCATGCTCCACCAACCAAGCCAGCCGCGTGCCCTGTTTGTTATGATATTTTAAAATTTCCCCAACTCTGAATTTCAGGGATTTCCTCCCCATATTTTGCTGTTGTATTACAGGACCAGGTCCATATTTTATTTAAAAACACAGACTCTCTGTATTTGAATTCTTAGGATGCTACTTAATAGTTTTAGTTTTTTAATCTGTAAAATGGGAATAATAATGGTATTTGCCCAACAGGTTTTCCAGAAAAGTGAATTAGTACTTGTAAAGATTTTGAATATTGCCTGGCCTGTAATGAGCACTCAGTTAGCTGTTATAAGTATTATTACCAACATTTATAATAAAATCAGTGGGTTTTCTTAAAGTAACTGTTTTTGAAGATTTAAAAAACAGCTTAAGATGTCACTTATATA
Source organism: Taxidea taxus jeffersonii (assembly GCA_003697995.1). Lineage (NCBI taxonomy): Eukaryota > Metazoa > Chordata > Mammalia > Carnivora > Mustelidae > Taxidea > Taxidea taxus. The sequence goes on along the minus strand of ML102293.1, from coordinate 7,594 downwards.
ACATAAAGTCCACCTATTCAGTGTGTGTAACTTAGTGGTTTTTAGCGTATTTACAGAGGTATGCAACCACCAGCATCATCTCATTTTACAACACTTTCATTGCTTCAAAAGAAAGACTTGTACCCATTGGCAGTGACTCTCCATCCTCCTACCTCTCTGCTTCTCTGCTCTGGGCAATCACTTTTTTCTGTGTCAACGGATGAAACATTTCATATAGAGACAGAAAGTATCTATTCTGGATATTTCATATAAATGGGATCATACTATATGTGATCTTTTATAACTGGCTTCTTTCACTTAACATGCTTTTTATTTTTTGTTTTTCTTTTGTTTTTTAAGTAGGCACCATACCCAATGTGGGGCTTGAAGTCATGACGCTGACATCAAGATTTGCATGCTTTACCGCCTGAGCTATCGAGGCACCCCTCGCCTATCATAATTTCAGGTTTCATCCATGTTGTAATATGTATCAGTACTTCTCTTTTATGACCAAATAATGTTCCCTTGAATGGATATGCCGCATTTCATATTGTGTTTCAGTCAGTACATATTTGGATTGTTTCCAGTTTTTAGCTATTATGAATACTGCTGCTATGGAAATTTGTGTACATGTTTTGTGTGCACAGTGGTCTTGGTTAAATAACTAGGAGTGCAATTGCTATGTTTAGCTTTTTGAGGAACTGCCAAACTGTTTTCCAAAGTGGCTGCACCATTTTGCATTCCAAACAGAAATAGATGAGGGCCTTGATACCGTCACTGTCTCCAATATTGTGGACCCCCAGCAGACCGTGGTCCTGAGCACCAAGGAGCCTGGCAACGTCTTTACCTACTCCGAGTTTGATGGGATCCTGGGCCTGGCCTACCCCACTCTGGCCTCTGAGTACTCAGTGCCCGTGTTTGACAACATGATGCAGAAGCACCTGGTGGCCCAAGACCTGTTCTCTGTGTATTTGTCCAGGAATGGCCAGGGGAGCATGCTCACGCTGGGAGCCATTGACCCATCCTACTACACAGGCTCCCTGCACTGGGTGCCCGTGACCGTGCAGGAGTACTGGCAGTTCACTGTGGACAGGGTTACTGTCAATGGCGCGGTGGTGGCCTGTGATGGTGGCTGTCAGGCCATCCTAGACACAGGTACCTCCATGCTGGTCGGGCCCAGCAGTGACATCCTCAACATCCAGACAGCCATCGGAGCAACACAGGACAGTATGGCGTGTTTGACATCAACTGCGGGAGCCTGAACAGCATGCCTGATGTGGTCTTTGAGATCCACGGCCAAAAGTACCCTCTGCCCCCCTCTGCCTACACCAGCATGGATATGGGCTTCTGCACTAGCAGCTTCCAAGGTGAAGGCGATTCCCAGCTGTGGATCCTGGGGGATGTCTTCATCCGCGAGTACTACAGCGTCTTTGACAGGGTCAACAACCACCTGGGGCTGGCCAAGGCCATCTGATGGCACCGCTGAGCAGGGACCAGGGATGCATGCCCCAAACATGCATGCGCACGCCCACACACACGCACCTGCACACACAGATCAGGTTTTCAGGTGCATGTTTCAATAAATATCATATCTCTGCATGAGGGTCCCAATGGCTCCATATGCCTTGCCAACATTTAATGTTGTTTTTTGTTTTTTTTCTTTTTGGTTATAGTCCTTCTGGTGGATATGGACTGGTATCTCATTATGTTTTTGATTTGCATTTTCCTAATGACTAATGACGTGAGCATCTTTTCTGTGCTGATTGGCCATTTGCATATCTGTTTTAAAGAAAAACTGATTCAAATCCTTTGCCCATTTTCAAACCGGGTTGTCTTTTTATTATTGACTTATATCCTTTATATGTTCTGGATATAACTCTCCACTTAGAAATGTGATTTGCAAATATTTTCTCCCATTTTATAGGTTGTCTGTTCACTTTCTTAGTAGTGAAGCACAAAGTTTTTAACTTGGTAAAGTCCAATGTAGCAGTCTTCTCTTTTATCACTTATGTTTTGGTGTCAGACCTAAGAAATAATTGCCTAACCTGAGGTCATGAAGCTTTCCTCCTGTGTTTTCTTCTGAAGTACTATAGTTGTAACATTTATGTAAGAATAAGGTCTTGGATCTATTTTGTGTTGATTCTTAAGTGTGTTGTGAGGTAGGGGTCCAACTTCTTTCTGTGGTTTTGTTGTCCTGGTACTTGACTCCTTTGCCAGTTTTTGCTAGCATTCTTGTTGAAAAGACTGCTCTTTTATCATTGAATTGTCTTGTCCCCTTTGTTGAAAATGAACTGACCATGAATGTTAGGATTTGTTTCTGGCTAACTGATTACTTTTAACAATATAATTAGCGACTTATTCCCCATTGGTGAATTTGATCATCCCTGTTCCTTTTGAAGACATGGACTTTTATCTTTTTTCTGCACCTCTATGTAAGTCCAGGGCCAGAGTTTTTAGTATTTTCCCTCTATCGTTCTTGATAATCCTGACATCATGTTTTTTTAGATGGTTATTATTTTACCTGTTTGTGACAATGGTAATAACAAGGAATGCTAATAATGATGCCTCCAAACAGAATCTTCATGCGTTGAGAAGAGCATGAATTAGTATCACTTAAGGACAGACAAAGAGATAGAGAATCATTTACTAATGCATTTCTGTGTTACTGTTGATGACATGTCTTCAGTTTGCCATTCATCCTGCAAGGTTTTAAAACAGCGAAGAGCAGTGAGGCTGGGCCGACTTCAGAAGGTGACTGAGATAGTGCTATCTGTAATGGTTTGGTCTTGAGAATTGAGGTCATAGGATCTTTTAAGATATGAGTCGGGTCATAAGGGTGCAATTTGTGGAAGAAAAAATGCACGTGGCTAATAAATAAAAAATACTCTCTACTAGCTATCAAACAATGCAGAAGACAACCCAATTGGGTGACCAGTGGGCAGGTTTTTGTTTCGGGTTTTTTTGTTGTTGTTGTTGTTTGTGGGGAGAGTTTTTGAAAGGCCACCGCATTTGTGGTGATGGTTATTGCCTTCCTAACATGCTTGTATGCAGTGCTGGAAGTGAGTCTGGAAGGGAGTGATCGTCCTCATTCTGCAGAGGAGAAGGCTGAGGCTCTGAGAGCTTGGTGAACTCATCCCATGTCTCCTAGTTTGTGAGTGAGACTCAAATACAGATCCAGGTGCTTGCCATCTCCCCGACCGGCACAGTGAGTGTTTAGCCCAGACAGGTCAGATGCAATTTTGAGATTTCTGGTAAACCAGTTTGAATTCTACCTCTGCCCGACACACCCGTGAAAACGCTGTAAGTTAAGGTGGAGTTTGGTAATTGGACTGAACCATTTCCTGACGGCTGTGGAAACATTTAGACTGTTTATCTGTGAAACTGTGTTCTAGTGTTTCTGTTGGGTTTTTAGGGGCAGAGGATAAAGACAGGAAGGGAATTTAATCATTGTTAAATTTCTATATGCCTGGCACTTGACATATAGAAACTTAGTTAATCCTCTTAATAACACTAAGGAATAGGTATATTTCTTTTTTTTTTAAATACTAACTTTATTTTTTTATTTTATTTTATTTATTTGACAGAGAGAGTGAGCACAGGCAGACAGAGTGGCAGGCAGAGGCAGAAGGAGAAGAAGGCTCCCTGCTGAGCAAGGAGCCCGATGTGGGACTCGATCCCAGGACGCTGGGATCATGACCTGAGCCGAAGGCAGCTGCTTAACCAACTGAGCCACCCAGGCGTCTCGGAATAGGTATATTTCTCACCATTTTGGAGATAAGACAACCAAACTCAAGAGACGTTGTCTCTTTTCCTAGTTCACACATTCAGTGAAATGGCTGCGGAGCTGAGATTCAGGGCAAGTTTCTGGAATTCGAAGCCCTGTGTCTTTCCATTATTACGTACAGTCCCCTAGAAGTAAAGTGAAGCACACGGTTCTTTGTCTCCTCCATCCATTTACATTTTATATTATGTTTTCTGTTCCTGTCACGTCTCATGGGCAGTGTTTGTCTTCATGGTGTTTGTGTGTACCCATGGTGATGCCTTTAAATGGGTTTCTGGAGGCTTTCTCTTTATTGCTCTAGGTCTGGTATAAAACCTAACAACCTTCCCATGAAATTCTCTTTCTTTTTAAGACAGGACTCTTTGAGGGATTTTAAAGCAATTATAGTTGAAACACCTGAGGAATTTTTAAAAAATTAAATTCCTCTACATATAATTGGTACTCTGTGAGCAGTTTTGCTAAATTTAAAGTAGAAAACAAAGCAGAAGTCAAAAGAACAAAAGCCTCAGACATCCTGCCTGCTTACAAGGAAGTCAAAGAAATCTAATCTGAAACCAAACCCATCTTTCTAGATTAAAAGGAACTTAAAACTAAAACTTATAGGTTGACATGGTAAGTGTGACAGACAGTACAATAATCCCATTTTCTTTCTTTTTTTTAATTGAATTTTTTTCCTTCCTTCCTTCCTTCCTTCCTTCCTTCCTTCCTTCCTTCCTTCCTCCTACCTTCCTTCCTTCCTTCCTTCCTTCCTTCCTACCTTCCTTCCTTCCCTCCTTCCTTCTGATGCTCCCTAATGGCCTAGTGGTTAGGATTCAGGGCTTTCCCTCCCCTTTCTTTCTTCCCTTCAATCCCATTTTCCCTTCACTGGAAAATCCTGACTTCTCTTGAGCAAACTGAGCCCTGGATTGCCACCATGATTCTCAAGGCTCTCCTAGTGTTGTTCATTGTCCCCCTCTGCTTGAGTTCCCTTTTTCAGCTTGAATAACATGAAAACCCTCAAACCCTGCCTGTTCTTCTATACAATAACCCTATAAGCAAAATACACTTGAGTCTTTGGTTAATCTGTCCTAGGTTCCTAAAGTGTGTGGGATCACTCTTGTTTTCCCTCAAGCCCTTAGTGATAAAGAAGGAAAAATGTCCCATAGGCAACCACAGACCTCCCTCCTGTGGAGGCTTCTGTCCTTGAGATGCTAAAGAGACTTTTTAAATGCAAAGAGGCAACACTCCCTTCTCGCCTATTTTTTTCCAGGTCTGAGACCTGACACTTACAATTCTTGGTCTGGGTCCTTTGGCTTCATTTCCCTCCACTGGAACAGGCTCTTGGAGATGAGCTGTGCTTGGAAGGTCTGCTGGATGCTCCTCTTTGTTGACAGGGCCTGCTGCCTTTTCCACATCTCTTAGAGGCCATCTGATCTCCAAGAAACTCTGGGGAATACCAGGAAGGAACTTGGAGTTTACTCCTGATCTGGCCAATGACAGCCCTTTCTGCCAAGTGGCCTGCTCTTCCCTCACTGTATTAAGTGCTGCAACAGAAGGTTTCTCTTTCAGACTCTGCTCGGAGGGACGTGATCAGCCACACCCGAAACACATGTGTGGTTCAGCAAATGACTGCAGCGACATGCTGTGGGACTCCTAAGATCACATGACCCTCTGAGCTCAAGAACTTCATTTAATCTTGGCGCTGGTGTGGGGTCAGTTAACACTGACCCCTTCCTCATGAGGACCTATGTCTTATTCCCACTTGTTGTCTTTCCTCCCTTCAGAAGACAGTGACTATGTGCCACCTCAGAGCATCTACCCTCATTTTCCCTGAATGGGCTTCAGCTTCCTCCTGTTTCCATGAGTATATTCTTTTTTGTTTTTAATTTAATTTTTAAAAAATATTTTATTTATTTACTTGACAGAGAGAGATATATAGTGAGAGAAGGAATACACGCAGGGGGAGTGGGAGAGGGAAAAGCAGGCATCCCACTGAGAAAGGAGCCTGATGCAGGGTTCCATCCCAGGACCCCGGGATCATGACCTGAGCGGAAGGCAGACACTTAACAACTGAGCCACCCAGTTGCCCCTGACTATACATTCTTTACACATGCCTGGGGCGCCTGGGTGTCTCATTTGATTAAACATCTGGTAGTATTTGCCTTCAGCTCAGGTCATGGTCCTGGGGGGCTCTCTGCTCAGTGGGGAGCCTGCTTCTCCCTTTGCCCCCATCCCCCACTTGTGCTTGCTTTCTCTCTCTCTGACAAATAAATACATAAAATGTTAAAAAAAAGCAACCACCCTCCCCAAATGCCCAACACAACAGCTTTGATATTCATTGTGAGTGCTGTGAAGTGTGTAAAACTGGCGATTCATAGACCTGTACCCCTGGGGCTAATAATACATTATATGTTAATAAAAAAATAAAAAAACTTAAAAATTTTTAAAAAATTATTTGACCATTTCCCTAAAAAAAAAAAGATATTATCAATGTTTTTATCACCCCTGCCTCATCTGCTCTTTCTATAATCAGAATATGCTTTTATTTTTATTTTATTTATTTTTTCAGACTATATTTTTAAAGAAATGTTCTTTGTACTTTATTCATTATGGTTCTTTGCTCATGGTGGGGATTCAATAAATATTGACTGATGATGAATCTGTCATACTAGAGAAGGCCCTTTCACAGCAAAGTTGATCTTTTTCACTCTTATTTTTTTTTAGGTGTTCTATCATATCACTAATGCAAATACTAAAGTTGCTTATTAATTAGAAGAATAAAAAAAAAGGACATTAAAGTTTTTTTTTACTCTGTATCAAAAATCCAAACAAAATCATTTGGCTAAACTCAAGTGATGAAATATTTTTTTAAAAATAGTTTATTTATTTATTTGACAGAGATCACAAGTAGGCAGAGATGCTGGCAGAGAGAGAGAGAGAGAGGGAAGCAGGCTCCCTGCTGAGCAGAGAGCCAGATGCAGGGCTCAATCCCAGGACCCTGAGACCATGACCTGAGCCGAAGGCAGAGGCTTAAACTGTTGAGCCATTCAGGTGCCCCACAAGTGATAAAATATTTTTAAGTATTTAATGAATTTTGATCTGTGACTACTGTAAAACAAAATTTATCTGTTGAGATGATTTACTTGCATAGGAAAAAACTGAGATGAAGATTTACAAATGAGAAGGAAGTCTAATTTGTGTGAGTTCGAAGCTTGATACTAGAACGAGATTTCCAGGCATGAGATTATTAAGAATGTAGATAACTTTTATTCTCTATCCTTCCTTTTCTACTCTTTGAATCAAAATTTGCCTTTCCGCCCTGTGTTGGATTGAAGGCATCAATGATCTCAGTTAACTTAATGGCCTCTGTCCATACCCCTTCTCCAATAACCTTGTAGTTCCTGCCCACTCTAACTTGGGCTGGTCTTGTGACTTGCTTTGGCCGGTGCAATGTGGCAGATATGATGGTGTGATGATTTGGAGTCTAGACCGCGAGAAGCCTTGTGTATTTCTCCTTCCTCTCTGGCTTCCCTGTGGTCACCATGACAACATGTCAGACTTTGGGGCACACTCCATGTGAGGCCACATGGAGAAGAGCTGAGTCATTCCAGCCATCATGGAACTCCAGCTCCCAGTGGATCTGCCATCTACCCAGACTGAGCCCACCCAAAATCTGGCTACACCATATCAGTAGAACTATCTGCCAACCCGTAGCCTCCTGAGAAACAATAGTTATTTTTAAAGGAGATTTATTTATTTACTTTAGACAGAGAGAGAGAGACAGAGAGAGAGTGCATGAACAGAAGGGGCAGAGGGAGAGGGAGAGAGAATCTCGAACAGACTCTACGCTAAATG
>ML102292.1:28141-39065 GCA_003697995.1 Taxidea taxus jeffersonii | reverse complement strand
AAAGATTTTATTTATTTATTTGACAGACAAAGATCAGAAGTAGGCAGAGAGGCAGGCAGAGGGAGAGAGGGGAATGCAGGCTTCCCGCTGGGCAGGGAGCCCAATGCAGGGCTCGATCCCAGGACCCTGAGATCATGACCCGAGCCAAAGGCTTCAACCCACTGAGCCACCCAGGTGCCCCTAATTTTAAGTTTTGTCTTCTCAAAATATCCTATTTGATACTCATGATGGTCATTATTCAAATATTTATTACCATCTTCATTCCCAACCAGTGTATACCACATGCCAGAACCTTCCTTTTTCTTCCACTTGAGTTGTCAACACATAATTCCTTTTTGAAGAGTAAAATAATTTTAGTCAGAAATAACTGCAGAATTCAAGGGAGAAAAAAATGTTATTCCAACGCTTGAGAAAAACAATGAGAGAGAGCAAAAAGCAAAGCTTTTGATATGAGAGGTTCAGAAAGGTAGGCTGGGAAATGATTGTTATTTAGCATTAAAATAATCCCCAGGGAACACCCTCTTCCCGGGTAGATTTGAGGTCTAAGAGTTGGTGGACTCCGTAGCCCTTTACCAAAAAACTGCTGCTTTGCCGCTCTCTCTTCTAGAGCTGGAAAGGAAGGCGAGGCTGGAAGTCCCAGGCCTGCGGCCATTTTCTCCCACACCTTTTTAGGTGCCTTCATCAGCCTGTGGTGCGGCCAGTTGCGCAAGTATTAGCACTAAAGGGCAATCAGCCACAGCTTTCCAGCTTTCAATGCGATAGTATCGTCTGGTGGCTCTGGTTCCCGTAGGACAGAGGATGCAAACACTGTAAAATGATACCTCAAGGACTTCCCAGAACTAACTCAGGTTAGAGCATTGTAATTAAGCTGTTATTAACCAGGTAGCTTTCTGGATACTTTTTACTGAGCTTGATATAAATGAATCATCAGAGGCTCAGGAACCTTTCCTCATCAGCTCCGGTCATTGCCTCCATTTCCTCTTCTCATTTCCGATCTATGGGAGGTAAAGGTAGAATTTCTCATGGAAGTGACTATCCAATGAGATGGCAGCTGGCAGATTCCACACACATCGTGCTGAGAGAAACCACTTCACTGATGAATGAAATAGAAGTAAACACGGTGGAACTTGACAGCAGGCTAAACAGTATGTAGTCAATAGGGAAGCAAAGAGTGCTTGAGCCCTTGATTCATTTCAAACCATATTGATAGAGATGGTTTATTTTTATTTTTTTTTAAAGATTCTATTTATTTATTTGACAGACAGAGATCACAAGTAGGCAGAGAGGCAGGCAGAGAGAGAGGAAGGGAAGCAGGCTCCCCGCTGAGCAGAGAGCCCGGATGAGGGGCTCCATCCCAGGACCCTGAGATCATGACCTGAGCTGAAGGAGAGGCTTTAACCCACTGAGCCACCCAGGCACCCTGATAGAGATGGTTTATTGTTCAAATAAAGGGTCAACAGGCCTAGGTGGGAGAGGAGTGTGATTTGAGAGGACACTGACAAAAGTTTTCCCTGGTTCAGTTTCTTTCTTTCTTTTTCTTTTTTTTTAAAGATTTCATTCACTTGACATGGGGCGGCAGGGTGGGTGGGTTGGATGGCAGAGAGAACAAGCACAAGCAGAGGGAGTGGCAGGCAGGTGAGAAGCAAGCCTTCCCACGGAGCAGGGAGCCTGATGTGGAGCATGATCCCAGGACCCTGGGATTATGACCTGAACTGAAGGCAGATGCTCCACTGAGTGAGCCACCCAGGCACCACTCCCCAGTTTGATTTCATTTCTCCTTTATTAATTCCTAAAACTAGATTATTTCTTGAAGATAGTTCACTGGGTTAAAGTATTACTTACACTACTTAGGAGGTATGATGAACTAACAAAGATATTAACAATTGCCTTCCTTGGGAGATCTGTATCCAAAGGGTACATGTTGGGAGGTGGGAGAATATCGGAGAAGGTTCTGATGTAGTAACTGTGTTGCTGTGTTGCTGTGCTGGATTCTGGATAGAAGCAAGGAAAGAAAAGCCATTAGAAGACCCGGGGTCCATGGGGCGGGGGAGGTCAGGCTGGAATGAGAACACATAGCCTCTCCAAAAACAAAGGAGCTGCTTCTAATGGTGACCTTCAAGTTGTGTACTGCATTTTGAGTATCGGTGTTGGTCAAAGCAATTCTGCTGTTTTGATTTGTTTCTCTCATGGCTGTGGCCCTGACTTATTGTTGATGGTTAAACAGAAACATGCAGGGTTGATTTGCCTGGCTCCAAGGTCATAGCAATAGCCAGCAGGACAATTGGAACATAAACTGAAGCCTCCTGATTCCCAGACAGGTGCCTTTTCCAGGCATCCCAGATGGCAAGCCGGCAGCAGGGGAGCCTGGTCTGCCTCGGGACTGGGTTGTGCTGGGCCACTCCCTACAGCTTCGTTCCACTTTGTGATCGGGGATTTTTTTTTTCTGGCACCATCTCCTGCCTGCCCAGCACTCTCTTTTGGGTAAAGAAAGTCATTGCTGCTGACCCAGAAGATGTCAGCCCAGCGCTGTCTTCCCTTGCAGCCACTGGTGAGCTCACATTCTGTGCTGGGCTTTACTTCTTCCCTCTGATTCAAGAGGAATGCGATTACACATCAAGACTTCCCCAGACTCGCTAAGATACTTTGCATATCCTTGAGGACATGCCCATTGAAATGGATAGACCAGCTGAGAGTAGACAAGTGAATACACACAGAAACCTGAGGGAGCAGGTCCCAGGAGCCCAGGGAAGTTCATATTTCGTATTTCTGCTGCCTCAGCATTCCTGCAAGCAGGCTGTGAGCGCCCCAGCCAGGTGACCAGGTGCCCCAGTGTGGGAAGGCTAGCCTCTGCCATGAGTTGCCCTTCTTGCTCTCCTCCCCTCTGACCTAGAGACATTCAAACACACCAGTGACATTCTCTCACACCTTTTGCTTATGTACCCTGACCCCCAGTAAAGACACCTGCTTACTCTTCTTACTCTCTTGGTTCCCCACCTGCTTGGTTGAGTCAGCTCGCATGGCTCTCCATGTCTCCCCACCCCACCCCACTGTGGTCTTCCTACTGGCCTGCAGTGACTCTCTAGAATTAGTGAGGATAAGAAATGCCATTTTCCTGCCCCTCTCCTGTGTACTCTGTGGCCACGCCTGACTGACCATCTCATGAAAGGATACAGAGCAGTGTTTCTTGCTGCTTCATGACCTATCCCCTCTCTCTTTTATGTTCTTCCCAATGTATTCCTGTTTGAGGTGTGCCATCACTAACAAATACATTGAATACCCATCATTTGCAAGGGATCATGTTAGATGCCATAAACTCTCTCAGCTTTCAGGAGCTTGTGGTGAGCTAAGATTAGACACAGACATATGAAAATACAGCTGTAATAGGACTGTGATGTCAGCATACGATAACTGCCACGTAAGCAGGATGGACAGTCTATTCTGAAGGAGGCAAGAAGTCATTCCCGACAGAAATGCCCAAATAAAACCTTCTCGTAGGAGTTCATGGGAACTCCAGAATCTCACAGTGAGTGGGTTTGGTGGGAGCATCCTTGTTATATTTTCAGCCAGTCTCCCGAGTACCATGGAACTCACTGTCTCCTAAGAAGTCTGGCTATGATCATGGGTTTCGGCAATAATTCTTGGGTCTGAACCTTAGCTGTCCCTTGCAGCTCCAGGAGAATTCCATCAGAGGGGGGAGGGCATTCCAAGCTGGAGAAATGTCAAGCACACAGTTGTAGGGAAGGAAAGGATGGCTGGTTTTGTGGTAGAGTGGGAGTGGGGCAGGTTTCCTGCGTCGGGAGATTCGGGTCTTCTGGAGGCTGGAAATGGAAGCTTAAAGGCAAATTGTGGAGGGTCATGAATTTCAGGTGCAGGAGCTTAACATTCATTCTTTTTTTTTTTTTAAAGATTTTATTTATTTACTTGACAGACAGAGATCACAAGTAGGCAGAGAGGCAGAGAGAGAGAGGAGGAAGCAGGCGGTCCGCAGAGCAGAGAGCCCGATGCGGGGCTCGATCCCAGGACCCTGGGATCATGACCCGAGCCGAAGGCAGCGGCTTTAACCCACTGAGCCCCCCAGGTGCCCCTTAACATTCATTCTGAAAACAAGAGGAGGCCATGGACCATGTCCCTCTTTTTTACATTTTAGATTTATGAAAGTAGTACAAGCTTGTTGTGAACAAAACAGAGTAACAACAACAACAACAACAACAACAAAACCACCCACAGATTATATGAATGGAGTCAGAGAACTTAAAAGTTTTGGATCACAAGAGTGACAAGATCAAAATGGTATTGTAGGATGATGGATACAGGATGACCGGCTTTGATATGGGGAGGGCCTCAGTCACTTGGGTACACCTGACCTCAAGGGATCGAGGCCTGACTTAGAAGGGGCAGTGAGGATGGAGTGGAGGGGAAGGAAGGAAGCAGGGGGGTGAAGGGAGACCTGATAGTGCCAGCACACTCTTTTCTTTTTAAAATTAACATCTTCATTTTAAGAATTCTGTTCCCTAAGTCCATTCCCATCATTTACTAAACAATAAGGCATATCAATCTATCTCTAAAATTAGAAACTTGAACTATCAGTAGATCATTTTACCTTCTTTTCCAAGTTTGCCGGAAGTAATGAATGTATTATTCTGGTTATTTGTAACACTAAGAGACTTTAAGAAAAAGCAGATTTATGTTCACAATTCTCTATCTCAAGTTGCAAAGATTTTTTTTTTTTTATTTCAAGTTGCAAAGATATTGATGCCACTGAATTTCCTTTCTGAAACTTAGTATTTGTCTGAACTTGTTCACTGTTTGGGATCACACTCACTGACTTGTCTCAATTCACTCTCCGAGCAGAGGGGCCTCAGCGCTATAGGACTTGATTTTGGTCACTTAGTAAATACAGGCTCTGTGACTCTAGCATTGAAGAAAACAGAATCCCTGCCCTGACTGAGCTTACACTCCAGTGGGAATAGACGGATAATAAGGAAATACGTGATTATATATTATGGCAGTGGGCAGTCAATGCTATGACAATGAATGAATGAATGAATGAATGAAGCAGGAGGACTCTGGGGAGGCATGTGGGAAGTTGTGGGAATTTCCTCTGATAAGGTGACATTTGAGCAAAGACCTGAAGGTGACAAAGGAGCAGATAGAGCAGCTTTCTGGGGGAAAACAACCCAGGAGGAGAGGGAGAGAGAAACAAGCATAAAATCCCCAAGACAATAGTATATATAGTGCTTGATGAACAGCAAAAGGCCAATGGCTGGAGCAGAGTGGACAGAAAAGAGAGTAGAATGGAGAATGGATGAGATAGCAAAATTATAGGCCTTTTGTTGTAAAAAGCCCTTTCCTTTAAGTAAAGGGAATTAGTGATAAACAAATTCTTCTGTGAAACTTTAAAAATGTAGTTTCTAGTACAGACATACTCCATTTCAAATTTAGTGAAGACCTTGAGCCCTGCTTCTTAGTTTACTCTGAGATAATGCACAGTCGATGGTTTTCCTTCTGGCAGCTCCTTTGCTCTTCAGAACTCCAATTATGGCTCCTTTATGGGCTGCTCATTCCACCTGCCTCCCTCCAGTGGGATCTGGAAGTGAACAAAGCTGTTTTTTTATGGTGGGTGAGTTATTTGATCATTTTAAAGAGTCTCTACCCTGTGCCTGTCCCCCATCCCTGCCAGCAGTGCTAACTCCGGGATGGTATTTTTAGCAGTGGGGGCGGGGAGCTGGGCTGTAGGCAGCAGTTGAGGGGGCGGTCCCAATTGTTTGTTTCTCCAGTTCTGACTCTCAGATTACCCCCATAGGGTAAGAAAAGCATCTTTCTCTAGGGATGAGTAAATGATCTGTCCATTGGAGGATGAGTGTGGGGGGGGAGGGTAGAGAGGGAGTTTATGGACCTTCCTGGGTTTTTTTCCTCATTACTCCTGCCATGAGTCTGCTAATTTAGCCATGTGAAAAATGAGCCTATCCATTTATTTCTAGATTGTTCTCTTGCTTCTATTTAGAGCCTAAACAGATTACTGGATTCTATCCCCTCCACTGAATTTTGTGAACACAAGCGTTTACCAATCCAAGCGTTTAAATCAGGACAGAGAATGTACTTAACAGCTGAATTCTTGATGATAGATCCAATTGAATATGAAAGAAGAATATTTTTACTCTTCCTCAGAGAACTCAGCAGGGGGTGGAAGTAGAGCTTTAGATACAATACTCAAACAAGTCTAGATATTTCACCCTTAGATACACAAGGAAGGTTAATAAAATGGATGTTAGGCATTCATTTAAGAGGTATTTCAGGAACACCTGTTCTGTGGGAGGCCCAGTTCTAGGCCTTGGGCAGGGATGCAGCAGGGAATAGTAAGAACAACAGCAATAACAAAGCGCTCAAGGTTTTGCTCTCATAGGTTGTAGGTTCTGGTGGAGGAAATACAGACAATGTGGCCATTCACTCAGTCCATCCAATATTTGTCTCACACATCTCTGGAACATAGTGGGATGGTACTTCCCGGTCTTGTGATTAGTTCTGGCTAGTAGGGTGTGAGCAGTGGTGATGTGTGGCATTTCTGAGCTGAAGTGTTTAATTTGCACATGTAAGACATTTTGTTCTCTTTTCCTCAGCCATCAGCAGTGTTCTCCCTAGTTGCTGCTGTGGTTGCCGGAGTTCCAGAGTGAAGGTGACGTGGAGTAGTTTCCTTACCTGGCCCTTAGTGAACGTGTAATTTGAGAAAGAAAGTAGACCTTTGTCATTTAAAGCCATTGAGATTTTGGAGTTGTTTGTCGTGGCATAACCTACCCTACTGAGAAAGAAATAAAAAAAACAAAAACAAGACATGATTTCGGATAACGGTATCTTCTGTAAAGAAAATGAGACAGGGACCTGTGACAGTCAACAGGACTGTGACAGAAAATGCAAGGGGGTGGGGTGGGGCAGTGTGGAGGCTACTCTAAATTGGGTAATCAGGTCGGTTCCCTTTGAGGAGCTCATATTGATTGAGACCAAGACCTGAACAATGAGAAGGAACTAGTCAGGGGAAAATCTGGAAGATGTGCCCTATAAATTGAAGGAATAGGAAATTAAAAATCTGTGAGTGGAGAAAATATTTGGTACACTTGAGAAACATCAGGGGTGTTTTTGGAACTTCTAAAGTTTTTTTTTTTTTAATTTTTATTTATTTATTTGACAGAGAGAGATCACAAGTAGGCAGAGAGGCAAGCAGAGAGAGAGGAAGGTAAGCAGGCTCCCTGCTGAGCAGGGAGCCCAATGTGGGGCTCCATCCCAGGACCCTGGGATCATGACCTGAGCCGAAGGCAGAGGCTTTAAACCACTGAGCCACCCAGGTGCCCCTGTTTTTGGAACTTCTAAACAGAGAGGATGAAGAAGGAGGATGAAATAGGAGTTGCTGATGGAGGACTTGGTAGGTTGTGGTAAAGAAATTTTATTTTAAGAATAAAACACCCTAGCATTTTGAGCAAAGAAATTATATATGATCTAGGTTTTTATTGTGACTATTTGGGTGGCTCTGAAAAAAAAAAGAAAAGAAAAGAAATGGCTGTATGGGGAAAAGAGGGAAAGCAGGGATACTGACTCCTGACTGGTAGTTGGGAGATGTCTGTGTTAGTCTTTGGGAGAGGATGTGGTGATTTGTTTCAAGATGGCATCTTTGGAGATGGAGAGAAGTGGGTGGAATCTGGATGCATTGTGAAGATTGATCCCATAGGATTGGATGATGATTTGGATATGTGTGATAAACAGAGATTTAAGGACGTGTGTGTGCGTGCACTTGCATGCACAACTAGGTGGATTATGTTGCTATTTATAAAGCACAGAGATTGGGGGAAGAAAACATTTGGGGACAAAATATCAGGTTTTTATTTTGGACACATGGAGGTTGAAATGCCTGTCTATATACCCATGTTTATTCAATACAAGATAGGTATGTATGGGGTTCCAGTTCTAGTAATATGAAGTAACCATTCTTTCTCTAGACAAAACTTATAACCTTTTAGCCCCCTCCCCACAAATGAGACAACTGTCTGAAGGCATTGGAGAGTGACCTAAAGAAAAAAAAAAAAACAGGTTGGGGGGGTGGGGGAGGTGGGCAGGAATTCAGCCCTGGTAAAAGGGAGCCATTCTGGTGACAGTTTTAACCGTGAGACCAGTCTTCAGCCCATGGGAGTTATGGGAGCAGCCATAACTCCAGGAGAAAGCCAGGTCTCTTGATCTGTGGACTCAGAATATGGAGTTCAGGGCTGGTAAAACATTTGGAAGGTATTGAGGGAAATCCTGGGAACGACAGAGTCCCCACAGAGTGGAGAGATCCAAATTTTATGTGTAAATTTAAGTCCTTGACTAGCTTTCAGCGGCACACTCTTGGGGAGAATTCAAGAAGCCCAGAAGAAGCACTAGGTGGAAGTTTTAAAGAGCTGAACAGAAATTTCAGTGGCTTTCTATTGAAATCCCAGACAGGCTGCCCTTTAGAAATAAAGATTATATCCTAGGGCTATGGAATTTGCCTCAGGCCTAAGGACAAAACCAACATAGAGCCATTCTAACCAAGGGTAAATTCAAGCCTACAGAAGTTCAGAGTGATTAGCAAATAATTTCAGTGCTTGGTAGAACAACAACAACAAAATAACACTTTTCAGGGGAAAGTAACAGAGAACAGAGTCTCTACAATGTATCATCCATAATGGCCAGTATAAAAACTACACATGCAAAAAGCCCACAGCAACAAAAGCAAACAAAAACCCAGGACAATGTGACGCATAATCCAGAAAAAAGTAGTTAATAGAAATGAACACCTAGGTGATCCAGAAGTCAACTAGCAAACAAGGAATATATATATTTATTATCATTATTATTATTATTATTTATTAACATATACTGTATTATTAACTTCAGGGGTACAGGTCTATGAATCATCAGTCTTACACAATTCACAGCACTCACCATAGCACATACCCTCCCCAGTGTCCATCACCCAGCCACCCTGTCCCTCCATCCCCACTCCCCAGCAACCCTCAGTTTGTTTCCTGAGATTAAGAGTTGCTTGTGGTTTGTCTCCCACAAACAAGGAATATTTGTTTATTTATTTATTCATTTATTTAGAAAGATTTATTTATTTTAGAGAGTGAGAGACTGAACGTGCAAACGGGAGTTGGGATGAGAGAGAGGGAGAGAATCCTCAAGCAGACTCCCTACTGAGCATGGAGCCCAATGTGGGGCTCTATCCCAGGACGCTGAGATCATGAACTGAGCCAAAATTAATAGTCAGTGCTTAACCAACTGAGCCACCCAGGCGCCCTAACAGACAAGGACTATAAAGCAATATTTGAATATTGCTCAGGGGCAAATAAGGTAATACAAAGCAAACCAAAAGTAGTTTCATAGTTGAACTACTGAAAAATCAAAATAAAGAGATGATCTTGAAAGTAGCTAGAGAATAAAGTCACATTTCATACAGGAGGAATGATGATAAGCATGATGGCCAACAACTTATCACAAACAATGGAGGTCAGAAAGTATCTTTAAAGTAGGGAAATGAAAATTTCAATCCAGACTTCTATACCCAAAAAACATATTTTCAAAATGAAGGCAAACTGAAGCCATCTTTCAGATAAATAAGCAAGACATTTATCTCCAGTAGATCTGTACCAATGGAAATCCTAAAAAAAAAGTTTCTTCATCCAGAAAGCAGGGAAACCATAGAGATATTCAAATCCATAGGAATGAATGAAGAGTACTAGGTCACAAATATGGGGATACATTAAAAGATTACTTTTTCTTTCTTTTAATGTCTTTAAAAAACAACTGAATATTTAAAGGAAAATTTGTATTATTATATTGTGGGGCTTTATAACATAATGATATGCATGACAACAAAAACACAAAGGATGGAGATAAGTGGAATTTTACTGTTGCAAGATCTGTGTTATACTAAATGACACAATATTAACCTTAAACTGTGATTATTAAGGAGATATGTTGCAATCTTTCAGACAATCATTGAAAAATAATACAAAGAAGACAGATGAGAAATCCAAATGGGAAGCTAGAATACTAAAAAATATTCCATTATGCCAAAAGAAGGCAGGAAAACAGGATCAGAGTAACAGTATGGAGATGGGACAAAGGTAAAGCAAAGAGCAGAGTGGTGGATCTAAACCAAACATCCCTATAGTTAAATTATGCGCAAGAAATCTAAGCATTTCAGTTAGATGGCTGAAATTGTCAAACTGAATTAAAAATAGCTTCATCCAACATATACAGTTTATGAGCAATATACTTTAAAGACATGGAACAATTGAAATTAACCAGATGGAAAATGAATATATCTTTATAAGCAGTTAGTGTAGCAAAACTTGTGAATATGTTACTCTCAAGACAAAATAACCAAGGTGGACATTTCAAAATAATGAAAGGGGCCAATTCATCTGGAAGATGTTAACAACTGTAAATATATACGTGCCTAACTATAGGGGTCCAGAGCAGCTGAAGCTAAAACTGACAGAATTAAAGAGAAGAAAAAATAAAGTCCCAATCACAGTTTTATAATTCATTGTTCATCTCTTAATAATTAATAGAACTAAATTAGAAAGAAAAATTAATAAAGATATAGATGATTTTGAAATTATCAACCACCTTGATTTGATATTAACAGGTTATTAAGCCAAAAAACATCAGAATATACCTTCTCTTGAAGTGGAACAGAGCATTCACTAAGATAGACCAAGGTTTATCCTCTAAGTAAAAGGGAGAATCAAGAATTCATTTGTAGTTGGACCATATTTGGAACATTAAAAAAATCTAAGTGAATTCAAAAGATAAAATCATACAGAGTGTGCTCTCTGACCATAAGGATTGAATTAGAAATAAAAAATAAATACACAACACAACACACACACACACACACACACACACACAC
>ML102292.1:0-23141 GCA_003697995.1 Taxidea taxus jeffersonii | reverse complement strand
AGAGAGAGAGAGCGGAAGCAGGCTCCCCGCCGAGCAGAGAGCCCCATGTGGGGCTCGATCCCAGGACCCTGAGATCATGACCTGAGCCGAAGGCAGAGGCTTAACCCACTGAGCCACCCAGGTGCCCCTAAAATTCATTTTTTTAAAAATTTTATTTGTTTATTTGACAGAGAGAGAGAGATCACAAGTAGGTAGAGAGGCAGGCCGAGAGGGGGAAGCAGGCTCCCTGCTGAGTAGAGAGCCCTATGGGGCTTGATCCCAGGGCTCTGAGATCATGACCCGAGCTGAAGGTGGAGGCTTAACCCACTGAGCCACCCAGGTGCCCCCCTTTTTAAAAGTTTAAAGGCTTTTTCTTCCTTTACTGTTTTTACATATTTTTAGTATATCCTTTTTTTCCCAGTTAGTTTTTACTCCTTTCCTTTTATTATCATTTCCTCAGTTTCATTCTGAGGGCTTATCTCTTACCTTTTACAAGTTGATACTTAAGTTTTTGCTCTTTTATTTTTGTATCTTGTATTCTTTTTGTCCTTCCTTAAAGTTATCTGCTTATAGATGTTTACACTCTTATTTCTTTGTATGCATCCAACCATCTTTTACTCGTTTATCATTATAGCCAGTGAGTTATAAACTGGTTTTATTATAGCTTGCTTTTTTTCTTTTTATGATTTTATTTATTTATTTGACAGAGAGAGAGAGAGAGAGAGAGAGATCACAAGTAGGCTGAGAGGCAGGCAGAGAGAGAGGAAGGGAAGCAGGTTCCCCACTGAGCAGAGAGCCTGATGCAGGGCTCTATCCCAGGACCCTGAGATCATGACCTGAGCCAAAGGCAGAGGCTTAACCCCCTGAGCCACCAGGCGCCCCTATAGCTTGCTTTTAATCTGAGCTGAAGAACCCATCTGTCTTTTCACTCACTATCCTTTGGTCTTCTATTTGGACTTCCTTCTTTCTCAACTTTATTCAACTCTTGTTTTCCTATCCTAGTTCTCCCTACTTTGGTAATTGTTAGTATTTTTCTTTTTGGACTAGTAAAACTAAACTTTCTCATTTCCTGACATTGTAGGAGGGAATGAAAATGGTGAGGACAGGAGAACATTCTGCTTTTTCATCACAAAAATAGGAAGGAATTATGGAACTTTGTCTCTTCTTTCATGGGTGAGAGGTCAAAAAGACTTAAAAATCATACTGAATCCTGGAAGATAGTCTCATCTAGTCTGTTTTCCTCAATCTTTACTTCTTCTTTTTTGTTTTTAATCTATGCAGGTTCTTGGATAGTTGATTCTGCATTCATAGTATTCTTTTTAATTTGACTCATTCATCAGTTTAAGTCTTTTGTTAGCACTTGGCCCACAGTAAATGCTCTGTTCACATCAGTCGAATTGATTTGAATTACTGTTTAATGTACTAGCTTCTTCATCATCTAAATATCTAAATAACCATCTAAGGAATCATCTAAATAACACCCAGCCTCTCGTTTCTGGAAGGGTAATGGTGATATCAAATTGGAACCTGTGGGATAGAATGAAGCCAGGGTGATCAAAATCCCTCTTGGGCTCCAGGTAGGA
Organism: Taxidea taxus jeffersonii; assembly: GCA_003697995.1. Classification (NCBI taxonomy): domain Eukaryota; kingdom Metazoa; phylum Chordata; class Mammalia; order Carnivora; family Mustelidae; genus Taxidea; species Taxidea taxus. The sequence goes on along the minus strand of ML102292.1, from coordinate 21,579 downwards.
ATTATATTTTCTCACTAGTAAATAACATTTGATATTTGATAAGGTTTTTCAAGTTTTTCAAGTAATAGGAGAGCCCCAAGGGAACTGAATTGATTAATACAAATTGTTATTAATTCTTTTCAGTAAATAATAAGTTAGTTTCAACCATTTAGTAGGTGTGAGTTGCCCCGTATTATTTTACAAATGATGTGTTTTTAAAAAATGAAATACAAATATTTCTTTCCAGCATTAAAGAAATTAAGGGGCAAAAATGATTTTTTTTTTATAAAACCCAGGACAAGGGATTGAAGAGTGGTGGGGGATGTGTATATGTGCATGCCTCTGTGTGTGCATGTGTCTGGTGTGTGGGTGTGTGTATGTGTTAATATGAGTATGTAAAAGGCGTCAGAGTCTGGCAGGGCAAGAGGATCAGTGAAAAGGGGGTGCCTGAGCTATACTGGGAACTGGCAGTATTTCCCAGCTCCAGAAGCTACATGTCTCTTACTATTCTGAGTGCTCAGAACTCTGGACCAAATTTACAAGTTCTTCTGAGAATTTGGAGATTCATGTCTGAGTTTCTGAGATATGTTACCGGTTTATGCCTTCAGTAGCTCAGGCAATTCATCTTGGCTTTTATGTTTCTCATTTCCATTCTAAAAGTCATGCAGGATCATGTCCAATAAAGTTTCTTTCATAAATTAATTTCTCAATCTCTTGATTATTTTCTTTGCCCTTTTCCCTGTCTGTGACTTTGGCTGGATTGATCATCAAGCTGCTTAAAATTCAAAAAATCTAATTTGGGACAGGGCCTAGAACAAAAACACATTGGGCTTGCTTTATTTATTGTTGAAGCGAAGAATGAAAAATTATCACCCTGTTACTAGGTTTGGCTAACAATACGCAAGGGAAAAAAAAAATCTGAGGACCTTTTGCCTGGCCTTTATGTTCTGCTTTTTTCTCTTCTGCATTATCTATTACTTGGAATTTTTTTTTTCCAGAAAGATCTGGGTCTACAAGCCCCATCCACTGCATAACTGGAAAACCCTGGATTCAGTCCCATGTGGAATAATTTGAACAGCTGAAGCTTTTAGTCTGCTCAAACTTGAATACCTTGTGAGAGTAGTAAAATTGATTGAGTAAAATACTCATTATATCAGATTTCCTCCCCCTCTCCAAGATGTCATGGGGAGGGGGGACAGTCGAAGAGTGTGCCTTTTATGGTCTGCATGGTACCCAGTGGCTCATCTTGTCTCCGTGGTTTTGTCCTTTTCATTCTGATTGTTTGTCTTGTTGGCATTTACAGTGAAGATTAGCAGCTAATATCACTCATGACTTGGTGTCCTTTATTTTATTAGTCAGTGTGGTGTTTCCTGGCTGATCTGGCCTTGGGGTCTCTTACAGAGGCATCGGTTGTTGTGTCCTACCTGCGGTGTCCCATCTCTTCTCTCCCATGGCTGACTTCTGCCAGGCACTGAGCACTCAACTTGGTTTCCTTTGGCATTGTTCTGTCATCTCTAGGATCATTCAGAAATTTAGCTGATCTTCAGGATGTGCTTTTCAAGGACTATAAAATGGGAGACAAGAGGATGGAGAGGGCACACTTGTTTCTTACCACCTCTGCCTGGAAGTCGCATATATTCTTCTTATTTTCTATGGGTGAGAATATTGGAAACTTAAGATCTGAATCTGAATTGTTTACATTGATTTTTCTCAGTAACCTTAGGCAGTTTATGGGACTTTTACAATATACTGGACATGATAATACCTCATATGCTTGCTAGGAAGATTAAGTTATATAATTTCAAATGTTTTTTGAGCCACTGACCTGCCCTCTTCACCTCTTAAAGTTCCTCCTACTTTTCCTGTGTCCCCTGTTCTCCTACCCACTTAGACACCTAGAACACTTTTCACTAAGGTACTGCTTTTTTAAAACAATATGCTTAGGCCTTTCTGCCCGTGGACGCCGCCAAATAAGCATCGTTAAAGTCTCCCCTCCCACCGCCATCATGTCTAAGTCAGAGTCTCCCAAAGAGCCTGAACAGCTGCGGAAGCTCTTCATCTGAGGTCTGAGCTTTGAAACAACCGATGAGAGTCTGAGGAGCCATTTTGAGCAATGGGGAACACTTACGGACTGTGTGGTAATGAGAGATCCAAACACCAAGCTCTCCAGAGGCATTGGGTTTGTCACATATGCCACTGTGGAGGAGGTGGATGCAGCCATGAATGCAAGGCCACACAAGATGGATGGAAGAGTTGTGGAACCAAAGAGGGCTGTCTCAAGAGAAGATTCTCAAAGACCTGGTGCCCACTTAACTGTGAAAAAGATTTTTGTTGGTGGCATTAAAGAAGACACTGAAGAACATCATCTAAGAGATTATTTCGAACAGTATGGGAAAATCGAAGTGATTGAGATCATGACTGACCGAGGCAGTGGCAAAAAGAGGGGTTTTGCTTTTGTAACATTTGATGACCATGATTCTGTAGACAAGACTGTCATTCAAAAATACCATACTGGGGACGCCTGGGTGGCTCAGTTGGTTAAGCAGCTGCCTTCGGCTCAGGTCATGATCCCAGCGTCCTGGGATCGAGTCCTGCATCGGGCTCCTTGCTCGGCAGGGAGCCTGCTCCTCCCTCTGCCTCTGCCTGCCTCTCTCTCTGTCTGCGTATGCTCTCTCTCTAACAAATAAATAAAATCTTTAAAAAAAAAAAATACCATACTGTGAATGGCCACAACTGTGAAGTAAGGAAAGCGCTCTCTAAGCAAGAGATGGCTAGTGCTTCATCCAGCCAAAGAGGTCGAAGTGGTTCTGGAAACTTTGGTGGGGGTCGTGGAGGTGGTTTTGGTGGGAATGACAACTTTGGTCGTGGAGGAAACTTCAGTGGTCGAGGTGGCTTTGGTGGCAGTCGAGGTGGCGGTGGATATGGTGGCAGTGGGGATGGCTATAATGGATTTGGTAACGATGGAAGCAACTATGGAGGTGGTGGAAGCTATAATGATTTTGGCAATTACAACAATCAGTCCTCAAATTTTGGACCCATGAAAGGAGGCAATTTTGGAGGCAGAAGCTCTGGCCCTTATGGTGGTGGAGGCCAATACTTCGCCAAACCACGAAACCAAGGTGGCTGTGGTGGTTCAGGCAGCAGCATTAGCTACGGCAGTGGCAGAAGGTTTTAATTACTGCCAGGAAACAAAGCTTAGCAGGAGAGGAGAGCCAGAGAAGTGACAGGGAAGCTACAGGTTACAACAGATTTGTGAACTCAGCCAAGCACAGTGGTGGCAGGGCCTAGCTGCTACAAAGAAGACATATTTTAGACAATACTCGTGTATGGGCAAAAAACCCGAGGACTGTATTTGTGACTAATTGTATAACAGGTTATTTTAGTTTCTGTTCTGTGGAAAGTGTAAAGCATTCCAACAAAGGGTTTTAATGTAGATTTTTTTTTTTGCACCCATGATGGTGATTGCTAAATGTAATAGTCTGATCATGATGCTGAATAAATGCGTCTTTTTAAAAAAAGAAAAACACAATATGCTTAGTGTAGTGCCTAGTATATGCATATACAATAAATACCTATACTTCTTTTGTTTGCTGAATAAACATTGGACAAACAAATAAAAAGGAAGAAAATTATATTTAATCTTACTAGAGAGAAATAACTTATTAGCATTTTGGCATATTCTTTTTTTCATTATTTTCATCTTTGAAATTATTTTCCAAAGTATTTAACAAATCCAGTTAGATATTTTCTTTCTTTCTTATTTAGCAGTAGTTTATAAGCATCTTTCCTTGTCATTAAATATATATTTTTATAATTTTAATACTTAAAAATGCTCAATTCTAGCATAGGCTTAGTGTTCTGCTGTCAAAAATAATTTAATCATTTTCTTGAATTTTTGGATGACTCTTATTTTCCTCTTTTATAATAAATTTCAAATAATATCCACATACATAAAAAAAATCTGTTTGCTCCATTATTTTGTTAGGAAAAATTGCTAGAATTGGGATTTCTGAGTCAAAGGATATGCAAATTTTTGACTTCCTATTTATTACCAATTTGTTTATGAACTTTGATTTTCAAATTGAAGAAATACTAATTTCTTTAAAAGCAACCATAATCTTTGACCCATTAATTGGGAGAATTTATCCTACAGAAATGAAAGTGGTTTTATATTAACATATATGTAAATATTTATGGGGCTTTACTTGGGGTTCCAAACCGAATTCCAGTGTGTGGGGGGGAAGGTTTCCTCCCACCAGCAAGCAATTCTCTGGACACCAGCTGGGTGTCCTACCACTCAACTCCATTCTGATAGTGTCTAGCCAAATGTGGTGTTAGATTCCACAGATTAAGGGTTCAGTCCTAGGAGACTGTGCTCTGCCCCCATCCACTTGCGATGTCAGTGGCAAACCCAAGTCATTACCAGTGATTCTAATCAACTGGCAATAAATCAGAGGTTCCCACGATCCCCACCTTGGGTTCAATTAATTTGCTAGAACAGCTCACAGAACTCAAACATTTTACTTACTAGATTACTAGTTTATTATAAGAGGATGCAACTCAGGGATAGCCAGAAGGAAGAGATTCATAGCAAGGCATGGGGAAAGGGTGTTGCCCAATGTGGAAGCTCTTTAAACCCAGTCCTTTTGGATTCTTATGGAGGCTCCATTACACAGACGTGGTTGATTAAATCATTGGCCTTGGGTGATTGAACTCCACCCTGAGGTGGGGGAGTGAGGCCAGTGAAGTGGGACTGAAAGTTCCAGTCCTCTAATCACTTGGTTGGCTTCTTTGCAACCTTATCCTGTTTTTTTGTTTTTTGTTTGTTTTTTGTTTTTTAAGGTGGGATCCAAGCATTCCCTTATTAACATAACAAAAACACCATTATTGATCTCAACACTTAGGAAATTTCAAGGATTGTAGGAGCTCTATGGCAGAAACAGGGACAAAGACCAAGAATATATGTCTTATTATAAGTTACAGTATCATAGACTTGTAGCATCAAATAGCTGAGATCAATGTGAATGATCAAAAATAATTAAAGTTTTGGATAAATGTGGATCATGCATTCTTTTTTTTTAATTTTTATTTTTATTTAAACATATAATGTAACCCCACCACCCTCTCCCAACTCCCCTTCCCCCCCCCCCCCTCTGGATCATGCATTCTTTTTTTTTGGATCATGCATTCTATTTAATATTTGTCACCATTAAAAATATGTCTTTTGACTGTGGTGATATTCATGAGGCTATGTCGAAAGTACAAATTGCAGAATAATGTGCATGGTATGATTCTGTTCCTGTAAAATGAAAAAGCAAAATATATACACACACACACATGATCACACTTTGTTTTGTATATATTTTTTTGTTTGAATATCAGTTTTTCGTTTGAATATCGAACGAGTTGTGAAAGGATATATTTATATTTTTGAAACTGTATCTTAGACACTGAATGTGAATAGACCTTTGTATTGTTTCACATGCTACAATGGAGAAGTTTTACTTTTTAGAAAGTTAATAATAAAACTAAAGGAAAAAAGCCCCAGCGCCCTTACAAATTGCTCTAATTTTTCTGCAAACTGTTTTCCTCAACTAGAAGGCTTCCTGTAGTCTCCAGAGGAATTTCGAGGCTTTGAAGACAGTGTGCCCTGAAGTCAAGATGACTTTTATAGTTAACTTAATTGGTATATTATTTTACCCAAGGTAACAGCTAAGCTATTGGGATTTCTTCAGTTATTGATGTTCTCAGAGGTAATCACTCTCAGAAAGGCTGCTGAAAATACAGTCAACTCACATCCTGGCCTGGTTTGTGTCAAACAACTGATTTTTTTAGAAGAGGGAATAGAGGTTGAAATAGTAAAAGTGTATCAATTTAGGAAATTGTTTTCAGAAGTAATCTATTATTTTCAGTAGATAAAAGGAAGGAGCAAACTTTGTTGTTAACTAAAAATATAGAATCAAATAGGGTGGAAATAACAGGATATAGTTAAATGTGTGCTCTTGGTAACTCACTAGATTTATGGAGATTTTGATTGAAATTTGCTTTCTTAAGGCAGTGAATATTAAAAGGGATGCCTGGGTGGCTCAGTTGGTTAAGCAGCTGCCTTTGGCTCAGGTCATGATCCCAGCATCCTGGGATCGAGTCCCACATCGGGCTCCTTGCTCGGCAGGGAGCCTGCTTCTCCCTCTGCCTCTGCCTGCCACTCTGTCTACCTGTGCTCTCTCTCTCTCTCTAACAAATAAATAAATAAAATCTTTAAAAAAAAGGCGGGGGGAAGCTTTGTATGTCTTAGACATTTCAAAGCCTGGTAGCACTAGGCAAAAATCATTTTAAAATGAGAAATTTTAGTAATTTAAGAAACTAACTACTTTATTTAGGAAAGTAAAATCTGTTATTGCTCGTGGTAAGATTTTGATGGTTGAAAGGCCTTAAACAGAGATGATGACACAGTAACTTAAATATAGTAGGTGATCAGTTTATAAATATGAACCAATGATATTTTGAAAATATTGAAAAGACTTCCTGGGAAGCCGTGCTTATACTTGATTAGCCAATAAACAAAACACATTTGAGTTAAATTATATAAGCTAATCATAAATGCTGATCATAATGCCGACATGTAAATAAGTCTGTCAAACATTACTAGATCAGGGATCTGAACACTGTAATGTTAATATTACTTAAAAATGGTTGTATTTTAGATGCAGGTGTAGTTTTATCCAAAGCATCTACTGAAATTATTCTAGTCCTGTAAGAGTCTCTGAATTGAAACTTTACTATAATTTCAGCATGTCAGGAATAAGTGTTGATGCTCATATGTGGAATTTAAGAAACAAAACAGGTGAATACGGGGAGGGGAAGGGAGAATAAAATAAAATGAAAACAGAGAAGCAAACCATAAGGGACTCTTAATCATAGGAAACAAACTGAGGGCTGCTGGAGAGGAGGTGGGTGGGGGATGGGGTAACAGTGAAGGACATTAAGGAGGGCACTTGCTGCAGTGAACACTGGGTGCTATATAAGACTGATGAATTACTAAATTCTACTCCTGAAACTAATAACTCAATATATATGTGAACTAAATTGAATTTATTTTTTCCTTTTTTTGAACTAAATCGAATTTAAATAAAAAATTATAAAATAAACAGCATTTAACATCATGTAGAAAAAAGAATAAGAATTAATAAGGCATTGTATTTTTCTAAAACTTTACAGGCAATTTTTAAAAACATTTTATTTAATGTCAATGATATTGAATGTTGAAATATAAATGAAAAATGTCCATGATGGTTATTGGACATCATCCTATATTTCAGTATATAATTCTCTTCCCACTGGTGAGGTCAGTGGGAGTCCCATATCACTTTGAAGCAGACTTCTCCAAGCTGTCCTAGTGAGGGTCCCAAAGTGTAAATAAATATGGTTTTGTTACTGCGCACGGTGAGTGTATCAGTGTGTATTAGCTGAGAAAGGTACAGAGAGGTACAGCTCCTGCCATCTTCTCCTTCTGGGTCTGTTGTGGGCTGTGGCTTCTCCGCAGAATTTGGATTCTAAGTCATCATCTTGTACCCACTTGCTGTGAGGGCCCTGACTCCTATCTGTACTTTCATCAGTGTGTATTTTATCAGTATGAACAGTTGAAAACTTTCATGTATTCAAGTTATGTAACTCAGCAAACTGTTAATTTGTTTCTGCTGCCTTTGGGGTAATCTATCCCCAGGCCTTTCTATGTTATCTTGAATAATTGAGAACCTGCACACAGAGCCACATGACTATAGAAGTGGCTGCTAAGCTTCCAAGAGGCTCCCTTCACTTGAGCAAGATGGAAAGTGATTCCAGCTGGGTAGGGAAAAAAAAATACATGAAGGCTGTAATAGACCCTTAGGAAGGAAATCTGTTTCCACCAAGACAGAAGAATGATTCATATGTAAGAAATATAAATGAAAGTTTCCTTCGAGTCATTGGGGGTGTCTGTAATATTTTTATATTTTTCTAGTAGAATTCCCCCGCCCTTATTTGATTATTTTTATTAGGAGATTTTCTGAGTCTTATTCTTCTCATTTATAAGATAAAATAATAATACCTGCCTTCAATTTTGCAATTTTTTGAGGATAGAACAGTTAGGGGGTTGTGAATTTTCCTATAAATCATAAATGTATCTGACATTCTAAGACATTATTTTCTTTCTTCATTTTTTTTAACCTTTTCATTAATTTTTATAACTTGAACTACATACTATTATGGAAACAGAACAACATCTAACCAACCATGTTACGTGGTTAGAGGACTTTTTTTGAATTTAATTTCTTACTAACTTGAATTTTTACCCCTTTCATTTTTCCTGTGCAGAAAAAAAAAATTACCCTCTCAGTTACTCATATCCAGTTTCAATTGTCTTGCAGAATTAAGTAGGTGAGGCTTTGCAGAAGTGTGGGAAACACTAGGAATTAATGCTGAATGCCAGCTCCTTCTGGGTGGGTGATTCCTAAAGAAAAAGTGATGTTGCCCAGTTTCCATCAGTGGTGCCACGTAGTGGAACTGGATGCCGGGGTCCCCAAAACCTGGCCTGCAGACCCAGGGACAGTGCTTTTCTCCAGCCGATTTCCACCTAGCCAGAGTGGTGTGACCTCTGGCTGCCGCAGTTTCTCAAAGGGATTGCATTTCACATCTCTCATAAACACATCTTGTAAAAGAAACAAGGTTGTCTTTTAAACTTCTGCTCCTGCTTGACAAGAGAAATAAAACCCAGCCTCCTTTCTGGGCCTTCTGGTTTAGTGAGAAGTCAAGCCTTTTATTTTTGTGAAGAATGCTTTTGTATCAATTTCCCATTTTTTCATGTAGAAATTCAATATATTGTGAAGTAGGTCAGGATTGATAAATAGGCCATTTATGCTTTTGCTCTCTGTGGTTCTGAAAGTTCTAACTTGCAGAACTGGTTAAATAGAGAATTCTAAAACCCATAATAATGAGATGCTGATTAAATTCCCTTTTTAAATGCTTTTTGAGAAAATCATACAGGTGACATATACCATCCATTTTATATATGTGAGAGTTGCAACTTTTGGTCTATTTATACTTTCCTATATATTTTATGCTTGGCTCTGTCAGTTACAGGTATTATTAAATAAGGCTGGATTTATTTTGTATCAGTAGGTAACTCTTCAGTTCAAAGATTATTGAGATGAAGAGAATTTAAACTAATTTTTTTAATCTGACTCATAGCAAAACAATTTATTCATTCTTTTGTGTCATTGGTAAGCATAAGAAAAAGACCTGCTCACATTTTTGCTTGTATATGTTATGTGACCTAAGAAATATAGGCAAAATGTTTAATTTTTTAATCAGAAATTAAGTTTGGTGCTAGGTGAAATAGGCTAGATTTCTCTAGATATGCACCGGCCAATACAACAGCCATTAGCCATATGTGGCTCTTAAGCACTTGAAATGAAGTGAGCGTGACTGAAATGTGTTGGATGTATAAAATGCACAGCAGAATGAATACAAAGAAAAAAATTGTAAAATATTTTACTAATTTAATATTTTGCTAATAATATTTATAGTGACTACATCTGGAGATATTTTGGAGATATTGATTAAGTAAGATATTATTAAAACCCATTTCAGTTTTTCTTTAACTTTTTTTTTTTAAGATTTTATTTATTTATTTGACAGAGATCACAAGTAGGCAGAGAGTCAGGCAGAGGGGAAGGGGGAAGCAGGCCCCCTCCTGAGCACAGGACCCCCCCCAACACATGCGGGGCTCTATCCCAGGACCCCAAGATCATGACCTGAGCTGAAGGCAGAGGCTTAACCCACTGAGCCACCCAGGTACCCCTTTCTTTAACTTTTAAATGTGACTGCTGGAACATTTGAAATTGCATATGAGACTCTTATTATGTTTCTATTGATCATATTACCTTACCCCTGATTTTGAGAGCAGTTTAAAGATGTTTGCATCTTACAGAAGCATTCATTTTCATTGTCTCAAATTTTATTAGAATTACTTCAAGAGCTTGCTCATTTCTTAGAGGGCTCATTTGTACAGAGGCGATCTTAAATTCACTTTGGCTCAGTGAACATATACGCGTAGTTCAGCGTGTATTGTGGGGAAGCTCTTCTTCCTAGGGATAGAGCACCGTCTTGTGGAATGTGCTGGATATAGCAGTTTATTCAAACTCAATGATCTGTGGGAGATATTAAGATCTGAGAACAGGCAAACTATTTGTTTCACATATTTGGAGAAGAAAACGAAGACTCACAATAAAGATGTTCACTTCTCCGCTGTCATAACCAGAGCTCGTATCAGTTCTGCAACTTATTTTTCTTAGTTAGGCGATGCTGAGGTTGAAACAGTGTAAGAAGACCATTTTGATTTGGTGTGCTTTTTAAAAATACAAAGGTCTCATTCAAGTTTTTGGACAGTTTTTCTTTCTCCTTGAATATCTAACTAAGGTTTTTTTTGTATTTCATTATAAAAAGAAGAAGAGTTCTATATTTTTGCCCCTTTCCTATGTAAAATTTGAGTGTGTTTAAATTACGTAATCCATACAAATAAGCTTCATTAGATAAATGAGGAAAAAAGATAGATCAACAGTCATATTACATTTTCTCAAGAACTGATTTTATTTTAACTGGAGTCATGCATTTTAAAAAGGGAAACATTTTTGACAGAGCCTGGTTCATGTATTTCTTGTTTTTTAATGTTTCTTCTTGAGGTGTTACACGTACATACAAAGATTAGATATACAATTCAGTATCTCTTTACCACCATACTTCATTTCTAAGCCTGCCAAAAATAACTCCCAAATTACTGAGATCCCAGTACTGACAACAGAATAGACTTCTTGTGATTTGGAATTTTATTGATCAATTCCAGCAAAACATAAATAAATTAAATCTTAAAAAAAAAAAAGATATAAGCCAACATCCAGCCAATCAGCTCAACAAAATTCTCCAAAGCAATTACTGCCTTTTTCAGGCTGATTTAAGAAAGAGTAGTTATGGGGCACTTGGGTGGCTCAGTGGTTAAGCATCTACCTTCAGTTCAGGCGTGATCCTAGGGCCCTGGGTTGGAGCCTCACAACAGACTCTGTGCTTAGCCGGGAGCCTGCTTCGTCCTCCCCACTTCCGCTGCTTGTGTTCCTTCCCTGGCGCCCGCTCTCTCTCTCTCTCTCTGGGTGTCAAATAAATAAATAATCTTAAAAAAAAGAAAAAGAATGAGTAGTTATGAGAATGGTTATAAGGGAATGGATCAGTTGAATGGAAATTCTCCATTTCCATGGGAGACTCTGACAACCCATTTCTAAAATTGTGTGGCTTTATCTGTATTACCTTCCTTGGAATCCAGTAATAATATGGAAGATAATTCTGATTATGAAAATGTAATACAGATTCCAGGACAAAACAAATAAAACTAAGGAGTTAGCCACCCAAATCTGTCCTAAGAAAGGAAACATGGTAAGATTAGCCTCTTCTATTAGTAAAAGGAGCTAGAATGTACCCATATTGACAGCAAAGAGCCAAAATAATTGTTTAATTCTTATGAAAACATTATTAGTCTATTGCTCATTTGTTAAAAGGCTTTTATGAGTTTCTGTGGGGAGTTTCAGATAACTATTTAATATTACATTGTGTTACTGCTAATTATTTATTAGATAAACAGATTCTGAATAGTATTAAAAAATCCATTCAAACCCACTTTCCCAAAAAGGCATTTTTTAAAATTTACAATATTAGTTTTAATGGTAACTATTGCTCAGTTCCCTCTAGCATTTCCAGAAATCCATGCTAGTTTCACCGCCTTTAGTAAAGGCTTCTGTTGAGATAATGAGTGATCTTGACCCTGGGTCCTCCCTGAGAGACAGACATTTCTTTTGGTAGGGAAGTATCCATTCCAGAGGAATCTTCCAGACAATCACCTCAGCCATCTCCCATATTCTTGCTCCACTCCTACTGTTTCAGTTTTCCTGTCCCATCCCATTTCTGAAGGCAAGGCAGTGAGCCAGAAAACACGTCATGGATTAGCAGCAAACATAGTCACTTGAGAGCAGGGTGGCCACATGGCCTCTTTTGGTGGGAACAATTCAGCTTTGTGTGTATGGGTCCTACTCAAGCCTGGCTCTAAAAGCACATTGTCCGAGATCAAGGTGTCCCACACCTGGGTAGGCTTGTTGTCAACACATGAGCTTCAAAAAGAACAGGATGCAACTTCCCTCCCTACTGTTCCTTTGCTTTTAATAGAGATTCAAGGGCCTCACCTATTTTCAATGAGGGGTTGAATGGCTGCACCTGAGGTCCGTCTCTCCCAAAGCAGGAATCAGCACTACTCCTTGATACAAAACTAGACTCCATTACTCAAGAGGAGATTCCCAAGAGAAAATGTTATTTCATGTCTTATAAATAGCCATTACCTCAGGGAGGTAATGATTAATACAGGCTAAGCATAAAGAATATGCTTTTCTTCTTGCTATATTTCCTGCAGTGTACACAAAACTGATTAAAACAAATTATTACAGGTTGTGATAATGGCATCATGAAAGATTAAACAGTCAGAAGGCAGACTTTGGTGGCAAATATAGGGGCTTTTATAGGAAACTAAACCAAATACGACCTTTAAGAAGGTGCACCCAGAGTCTTTGGGTTTGATCTGTTTTGTGGCCATGACTTTCAGCCAGTGCACATGTGGGATTCCAGAACAGGGGCCCCTTCTGTAGGAGAGACAAGCCCTCTGACTCCAGCAGCTCTGATGTGCTACTTCTCAACACCACGCCTGGAGGGCAGGAAGGGGCAGCAGAAGTTAAACTCACTAGGGGTCAGAGTGAGGGCGGGGGTTTCTCCAATACCCAGGAAAAGACCAATCTACTCACAGACGACAGTGATGAGAAGACAGATTCCACAGACTAGGTATGGAAGCAAAGGGGGTGTGGAATTGCAGATTAGATAGTCCTCCTGGAGATGAGACCATTCTTTTGCAGCCAAGGTCATTTCAGGTGTTGTGGGCTCCTTCTCTCTGCTCTGCACTGCAGACTCTGGTCCCTAAGATGGTTCTGTGTGTCTTTAGATAGCTGGGATGCCAGAGGTAGTTTCTATTTGGAGCCAGCCTATGGAAGAAGAGTAAAGCAGAAGAGATCCTATAGTATAATATGATAGCCTAGATCTAGCAGAAATGCTAAGTTCAAATACTGGCTCTGCCACTTAATAGATGTGTAGCTTTGAACAGTTTGCTTACTTTCTTGGCATCACCAGTTTCATGTCTGCCAAAGAGACGTGATTCTTATCTCAGGGTTTAGTTCTGAGGATTCAGTAAAATGTAAAACACCTTGTACCTGGTGTGTTGTAAATGCTCAGTGAGTGCTAAGTTCCTATTATGTATGAGATTCCGTATGGTATGAGGAATACTTTCTCATACCTTATTGATCATCCATTAGCCATACAGCTATTTTGTAATTACATGGAATTTGTTACTAGGAGTCTGTACCATCAGTGCAAATGAATGGCTGCTATGGGAAGGCCACTCTAAACTCCTGTCCATTGATGATGAATGGAGAGAAGGGCAGTGCTGTTTGTTGAGCTCTTACCATGTACCTTTTATACATCACCTTGGGTTATTATTACAAGAAACTAGTAAGATAGGTATTATTATCTTTTCTTTAATAATGAAGAAACTGAAGAGTAAAGAATTTAAGTTGCCCAAGCTCATGTAATAATTAATTGTGGAACTGGAATAGTTTTGTTTAAAAGCAGGGTTTATGCTTTCTCTCATTTCATTTTCTTTAAAGATTTTATTTATTTATTTGACAGACAGAGATCATAAGTAGGTAGAGGGGCAGACAGAGAGAGAAAGAGGGGAAGAAGCAGGCTCCCCGCCAAGAGAGAGCCAGATTTGGGGCTCGATCCCAGGACCCTGGGATCATGACCTAAGCCGAAGGCAGAGGCTTTAACCCACTGAGCTACCCAGGTGCCCCTCATTTCATTTTTTTAATTAAAAAATTGGGGGAATATCCTATAATATCTACTTTGCTGAAATTGTGAAAATAGCAATACATAGATCCATTTACATTTTAATCTTAGAACAACAGGTACATCTTTCACCTCCCAAGCAACCACTGGACTATGGCTGCTTTGGGTAGGGGGCATGACCTTGGGTGAGGCAGCTTTCTTCAGAAAAAGGCCATTATTGAAAGGGCTGAAAGCTGTCTGCTGCTAACCTTCACAGTGCCTTGGAACGTAAGTCCACCTGCCTTGAAGGGGAGGATCTGGTATATGTAGCCCAGCATCTGTGACACCTTCTGTGATTCGTAATTCAGGAAAAGGAGGAAAGTAACGTTTAATGTAGGAATATAAACCGAGTTTCAGTGTTCTGTTTTCAAAGCCGTTAAAAAATAAACTGTTGGAAGCTTAATTTTTGGTGTTTCCCTTTCAAATACTAACAGTTCTCTTTGCAACTTCTACACAAAGTTGACTGTTTCTACACTTTGGTCTGGACTCTAACACCACTATCGACAACCTGTCAATAAATCTCACCCTACGTAGTGGAAAGTACCTTTTCTCTCATAGCACAAGTGAAAAATCTATTTGTAGGTACTGCCATTGTAGGTGGGTTTAAGATAAAAGTAGAGTCTTGTTTTGCTTTTTCATCAGGTTTTAGGCCTAGAGATGAGGAATTTATCTAAGGGTTACTTTCTTATGAATACCATTAAAAAAGGTGTTAATTCAGTTCAGTTCAACTAGGTATCATTATATATATATTTTCTAAAGGTATTTTAACATTTTTTGACTTTTTTTTAATCTTAAGAGGAAATCTGGGTGGGAAGGCAGTGCTTTATTTTTGTTAATCTTTTATTGATTATTTAATGATTTCCCCAGAGAGGTGATCATGGACATTGCCTATTCTTTTCAAGGACCATCTTCTTCCACACCTTGTACCTTTGTACTTTACTGAGAGGAATGAGATAATCATATTTGGTGTCTCTCCATTCTTTCTTTCATACTTCAAGACTTGTCTGTTTTTCATATGATCTTTCTTCTTTCCTGACCATGTGTTGAGTATTTGCTGAGTGCATACCATGTGTTAGGTAGTCTTTTCTGTTTTGGGAACAGGCCAGTGAGTGAAACACAAATGTCCCTGCCCTCGTTGAGTTTACAGAATAAGTTGCATTTATATTCTTTATCTTATTTCTGTTCTTAAGGCTATCTCCTAATGTTTTCTTTCGAAAATACCTCTTGAATCTTCAAGCTTTCCACCTGATTTTCCAAAGTATACTCATAGCCACTTCTTCTAGTATAGTTTTCTTATAATCAGACTACCCATACTCTCTTACTGTTTTCCATCATTGTTTAAGAGTAGGCTACATTTAGTGTCTCATCTTCCTTAGTTCTCCTTTATTCTTTAACCTTTTGTAACCTAATGTCTTACCTTAAAAGTTTGTAAAAGTTTTCCTTGGGAAAATATACTCACATAATTATCTCTTTTGGCTTCAACTGCTGCCATCCTATGTCTCTCTTAGAAATTGCAATATCCTTTTTGCTAATTGCTCTCTTTGGCAATAATTATCTCAGTCTTTAAATCCATCTCATAAACTATTAGTAAAATATCTCTTATGTTGGGAGGTCTCTAAGACCAACCCCAGTTTTGATGATTCACCAGGAGGGCTCATAAAATTCAGCATATATTAGTACTCAATGGATGCGATTATGTTGAAAGGATACAAAGCAAATCAATAAAGGGAAATGTACAGGAGCAGGGAGCCAGATGCAGGGCTTGATCCGAGTATCCTGGGATCATGACTTGAGCCAAAGGCAGATGCTTAACGACTGAGCCACCACGTGCTCCTGTGGGATGTAGTTCTGATACCTTACTCTTAACCTTGAACACATTTTTTATCTTGAACACACCTTATTCCCACTACAAATATCTCAAAATTTTCTCTTGTATGCTTCATATTTTAATCAACCGAACTCTTTCACCACTAGTTAAATATGATAGATTTTTTCACCTCTATAATTTGTTTTATGCTCATGTCTCTTTATGAAAAATGATAATACAGTTTATCTATCCCTTTGCATCCAAATGTTTTCTGTTCTTCAAAACTCCCTTTCCATGAATTCTTTCCTATATTTTACTTTGGAACTAATTTCTCTTTTGTGGCTCCACATATTTCACTTCTCTGTTGCTACCTGAAGATCTAACCCCAAACTTTGTGGCTTAAAATATACCAATTTTACTTTACTCATGATTTTGTGATCATAAATTCAGGAAGGGCTCAGCCACATAGTTCACTGGATATGCTGTATATGCTGTCAACTAGAGTAGCTGAGACTGGAGGGTCCGTTTCTAAGATGACTTCTTCACTCACAGGTTTGGCACCTCAGTGCTTCTTGGCCTTTTTTCATCTCCACATGGTACTTTGTCCTTCAGGGCTTTGGTTTCTCACAGCATGACGGCCTCTAATATGAAGGCTGAGGACTCCAAGAGAACAAGATGGAGGCTGCCAGTCCTTTAGAGGTTAGGTCTGGAACTGCCATTCTGTTACTTTCATTGTAGTCTGTTGGCCATTGTATTCACAGGCCAGCCCAAATTCAAAGAAGTGAGGGAAAAGGCTTTATTCCTTGTCAAGAAAATGACAGGGGCACACAAGGAGAAAAGGAATTAATGGCAGCCATCTTGGAGATAGCTATTGCACCAGGGTCTTTTACTCAAATTTCTATTTTCATAGTGTTCCTTCATATTATATGTATTTATATAGATGCCTAATATCTCTTATTAGATTATAGGTTCTTTATGGGAGGGAATAATGACTGGTTCATCTTTGTATCCCCAGTTTCTAATTGACTCTCTTATACATCACTGATTTTCTTTTTTCTTTTTTAAGATTTTATCCATTTATTTGACAGAGAGAGATCACAAGTAGGCAGAGAGGCAAGCAGAGAGAGAGGAAGGGAAGTAGGCTCCCCGCTGAGCAGAGAGCTGAGCAGAGAGCAGAGGACCCTGGGATCATGAACCGAGCTGAAGGCAGAGGCTTTAACCCACTGAGCCACCCAGGTGCCCCATACATCACTGATTTTCAATGCCTGCTTCTGGAATAGAATTTACATGGCAATATTTGTAGAAAATATATGCCAAGATGAAAAAATTAGTGCAACAAATCATTATTGACTACCTACTAAATTCAATAGACTGAGTAATTGTAAGGATTGAACATTTCTTACATTTGAATAGTTTCACAGTTTACAGAGAAATTAAGGTCATTTAACATTTACTGGGCAAAGTTCCTTGATGCATACTGTGGGGGATACAAAAATTAATAACACCATCTTTAACACACATTTTAAAATTTGGTTCTCATAGCAGCCATCCAAGATGTGTGGAGAGAACTTGCCAGCTTTGTATTACAGATGAGGAATAATTGAGGGAGCTTTTGGCAGATCTGGACCTATAATTTACTCTCTATTTCCAAGGCAATAATACTGCCTACACCATGTTGAGGTCCAATGCTTAGTTTATGACTTAGTGCCCTTCGTAATATGGTCATAAACTTAAATTACACTAAACCTCCATTTAAACCTCTTACTACTCTTCAAGTACTAGATATACTTATCTTATGAACAGACCCCATTCTCATAATTTTGCTGATACTTCCCCTTATTTATTTATACTTATTAATATTTAATGTTAAAATATTAATATTGATTGAGGTGCTGCTTTGTGGCTGATACTCTACCAGGCACTAGAGATACAGAGGTGAGTGGAGAATATTTCATACCCTCAGGCACTCTCAGCCTAGCAGCAGAGACAGTGTCTTCTAGGTGGTGTCTTACCACCTCTGTCCCTCTTTTTTTCCCCATTTCTTACTGAAATGGGGAAATCCTATTCATTTTCAGAGGTTGGCAAAAACGTCCCCTCCTCTACAGATGCATTTTTATTCTTTCTGGTCATCTTATCATTTTTAACCAACTGAGCCACCCAGGCGTCCCTCATCTTATCATTTTTTTTTTCATCTTATCATTTTTATATGGTAGTTTTCATATTGTTCATAGTTAGTAATTATATAGTTGTCCTCAATTTCTTTGGTCTCCTACGGTGCTGATATTTAGGAAAAAACAAAACTTAAGTTCAGTCTAGTATGGTGTAGATGCCTAGACGCCTCCATATTTTGAAATGCTAATTAAATTATACCAGACACTTTTAGGTTTCTTGAAACAAACTTTTTTTTTTCCCCCAGTCCATCCCTCTTACACAGCCTTTCGGAATTCTGTCTCAGTCTATTGCCTCTGCTCAGGGCCTTGGCGGCCATGATCAGACCCTGTGACTAACTCCTACTGCAGTTGATTAGACTCGGAATGTGTGCATGATCCATGGCATATCAACTCATTAGCTCAACCATAGCTATCAGCGTGTCAGATTCTTGAATGAGTTTCTATTAAGACAGGAAAGTTTCCGTTTGTGGTGTGTTTTTTTTGTTTGTTTGTTTTGTCCTGTAAATTGTATTTGAGTCAGGCAACCATATTGGTTTGTGTACAAGGAGATGAAACTATTCAGGAGAAAAATTGAAAATGAGATTTCTCACATAGACTCTGAGAGGGTGGCTTTGGTCCAAGTTGCTTCCCACTTGAACATCCTGTAAGACTGAACTTTACATTCATTCATGAGATTGCCTTTCAAATTATTAAATAAATCCTCCTTCCCTTGACTGTTCTTTTGTAACTTAAAGTGCTTTGACCAAAACATTGCCAGATTCAGTCTTTTCTCAGTTCACATCTTCCTCACTCTCACTGCATTTTTAAACTACTGCCCAGAACTGTATTGTAGAAATGTTTGCTTTCCTTAGCTTTTAAGGCACAAATTATTCTATCTCCCCTCTAACTTGACAGCTCCTTGTGTGCTTGCCTTTCTTTTTAACCTACTAAATACAGGCATTTCCTGAGGTTTTGCTCTTCGCCTATTACCTTTGTCCACACTCTCTCTCTTGTTGTTGTCTATTCTCAATGTATCAGCTGTCATCTCTATGAAGGCAACCTATCAAATATACTTCACACACACACATATCTTCGTAATGAAGCTTTGAATTTTCTCCTAAACTGTTTGCTTAATCCGTATTTTGACTTAACAAGTCAAAATAGAATCTTTATCCTTCCCTCCAGATGAGTTAATATAGCTACTAGATAATATTTGAAGTACTTCCTCACTCTTCACCTAATGAATCTGAGTCCTCATGACTTTTTAATTTCCTTTTAATGGTGTTATTTTTCTCTTAGTACTATAGCTGTAATTTTTAAAATACCCTTTTGGGTATTTTAAGATCAAGGTGGGTTTTCAGGATATATTGATTAATAATAGATTGTACCTGAGTAATAATGGATAATAATAGACCCTACATGAACCCCACATTTCTAGACCTGGCCTAGATCTGGCTGTGGGATGGGAAGCTCTTTTCATCTCAACTGTAATCCACTTTAGCTACCTAGAAGGGAGGAAAATAGCGACACCAGAGTCCTAGGAGTGAGTTGATCTTGTTGGCCTAATGTAGTGTCCCCTTAAACAGTTTTCTGTGAGCGAGAGCTCCATGTGATGTTGGTGTTGGATGACTTACTTCACAGTGTCCAGCACAGTGGTTAGTTGTACTCTAAGAGACTGCTCCTCTCACATGATACTTTTCTTGAAATTCAACTCCTGAACTGATTTGGTAGCATTTGCAATAGAACCAGTGAGT
This sequence comes from Taxidea taxus jeffersonii, assembly GCA_003697995.1. Lineage (NCBI taxonomy): Eukaryota > Metazoa > Chordata > Mammalia > Carnivora > Mustelidae > Taxidea > Taxidea taxus. Next base: position 1,888 of record ML102292.1, on the reverse strand, counting down.
CTGACGAGATCTACGGAAAGTAGTATTGGCTTTAAGGTGAAAGTGGCCTTAAAAGTAGTTGGAAAATAACCTCTCTGACTGATTTCAGAACACCCAGATTCTTACTCGAGCCAAAGAAGAGAGCGGTCAGCTTCTGCTTGGCATGGACTACTATTATTGGCCAGTGGGTGTTTGTCAAATATATGTCATATGCAGATAACCAAGCATTGTGGTAAGATCAAAAAGATCTTGAGAATGAAGGCCCTGCCCTCTCCCAAGAGTGTTTTAGACTTGAGAATTCGTACACATTCTAATTCAACCACATAGAGCAGCTGATGATTATATGGTTTTGTTTAGACTCATATTGCTTGAGGTCTGGTTCTGAATATGTTTAATTAAGAAATCTAAAATACTTCCCTTGGCTTAAGCTGAAGGCATCCAATAGCAATGAGCCTTGTAAGGCAGGAAGTAAAAGTTGGGTTTTCTGGAGCACAGTTTACTGAATATCTTTGCTGATGGTTTCTCAATCTGGACCATCGTGGAAATTTATGATCATAATTTGTGAAAGATTCGGAACTGTCTTCTGGACTGTCAGAGAGATAAACTTATTTTCAGTAGATGTTTGGGGATTTTATTGTGTGCCATGTAAAATGCTGGTAGTCCACATATGCATTTTAAAGTAGCAATGCTGAACAGCCTTATTTCTTGATCATTCTGAATAAACAGGAATTTACCACATCGTGAATTCAGCATGTAGGAATTATGTGGGGAAATATTGTTTTGTATTTTCTTCTTCTTCTTCTTCTTTTTTTTTTTTTAAAGATTTTATTTATTTATTTGACAGACAGAGATCACAAGTAGGCAGAGAGGCAGGCAGAGAGAGAGGAAGGGAAGCAGGGTCCTTGCTAAGCAGAGAGCCCGATGCGGGGCTCGATCCCAGGACTCTGGGATCATGACCTGAGCCGAAGGCAGAGGCTTTAACCCACTGAGCCACCCAGGCACCCCTGTTTTGTATTTTCTTAATAAGCTAATGCAATTAACAGAAGATGTTTGAGATTCATTTTAGATATGTTTGCCCCACATTTAATTGTTTTTGAAGTGAGGATGTATAAAAAAATTCTCAGCAACTATAAAAAGAACTACTATTTATTGACCACCTGTTCAATGCCCAGCACAGTGCAAGGTACTTTGCATACATTCCATTTAATTGTCCTATCTTGAATTAGCAGAATACTTAGTCGGAAGGAATGTTTTAGAAAGTTAATGAGTTTCAGAGGCAGCCACAGCTGGATTTGCCATCACGTAGGTATGTCACCTTGTACAAACTGCTTTTATCTCTAAAGAGGTTTGTCATGAGGATTCATATATATTCATTTTATCCTCATAGGTAAATTAATATAAAGGTGGTCAAAACTGGTAAGCATTTCGTAAGCATTTATACTAATTCTTTCTTATTGAACTGATTGGGTACGACTTGAAGATGAATTTGTATTTTGCAATTTGGAGCATACCTACAGTTTTCTCAGTCTCTTCTCAAAGTGTCTGATTCTTCTAATTGCAATAAAAATCTTCTGGTGGGACTAAACAGCTGGAGATTACTGCAGCATATTACATTTGAATAGGGTAATTAAATACAGTGTTTTTGGTTTTTGGTGTATTTGTTTGTTTACTTGCTAACTTTTTCCTTAAGAAAAGGAAATCAGGGGTGCCTGGGTGGCTCAGTGGGTTAAAGCCTCTGCCTTCAGCTCAGGTCGTGATCCCAGGGTCCTGGGATTGAGCCCCGCATGCATCGGGCTCTCTGCTCCGCAGGGAGCCTGTTCCCCCCTCTCTCTGCCTGCCTCCTCTGACTACCTGTGATCTCTGTCTGTCAAATAAATAAATAAAATCTTAAAAAAAAAAAAAAGAAAAG
>RCUC01133130.1:0-22451 GCA_003697995.1 Taxidea taxus jeffersonii | reverse complement strand
CTTTGGAATTTCCTGAGCATCAGCTTTTTGAAATGCCACTAGCGTGCACTCAGCCAGCAACATATGCAAACCGGGAGCGGCTGGAACTCTAACACGCTGCTGGTGGGAACAGACAAGGCTCACCCCCTTGGAAAACACTATTGTTACTTGAGTTGGGTTCTTGGGCCCGACAACCACAGAATCAAGGCCGGACCCAAAAGTCAAGGGCACAGGCAAGGCCTTACAGGTGCTCCAGCTCCAGCGGAAAGAGCTGGAAAAGAGGGGAGACCCTCCTGATGCACTGGAAGTTCCCTCCCTCCGCTTCCCGCTCAAGGCTCAGGTCCAATATGCTAATGAAGGAAGAAGTAGTGAAATGCTTGTTTTGATTGTTCTGATTGGCTTGTTTTGATTGTTCTGATTGGCTAGAATCGGATTGTCCTGATTGGTTGATATTGGCAGGCAACTCGGGGCCCCTCTTCTGTGTTTTTCTGAGCCAGGGTTCTCTGTTTTAAGACCAGCTAGAACCTGGGCGCATCCTGGCTCTGCTCCCTAAGAGAAGCAGTTTGACCATAACAACCAACAGAAAGCATCCCAGGCACACAGTGCGCCCCCCCGGGGCTGGTTCCCATGGTCCCTGCCTCAGTTTGAGAGTTTCTTTAAAAGTTAAACACATGTCTGTCATATGCTGCAGCCATTCCACTCCTAGGCGTTTACCCAAGAAAGAAAAAAAAGGAATATCCACACAAAGACGTGGACACAAATGCCCACAGCAGGTTATTTGCGTGGCCAAAAGGTGGAAACAACCCAGCGTTCATCAATAGATGAATGGACGCAAACCAATAGCGATGCATCTGGGCAACGGCGCGCAGGGGAAACAGCCATGGATACATACGATAACATAGACAAGTCCAAAAATAACGAGGTGCAGAGAACGACGCGGGATAAAAATGAGTTCATGCTCTGGGTTGCATTGACCTGCAGTTCTAGGAACTGCAAAGTCATCCTTCTGATAGAAACGGGATTCATGGCTGCTTGCGGCCAGGAGTGGGGCAGGAACAGGTGCAAGGGAGGGAGGACTAGGGACTGGGAAGAAGACTTGGTGGTGATGGGCATGTTCTCCACGTGGATTGTGGTGATGGTTGCATCGTAAAAATGTCAGCACTGATCACATTGTACACTTCCAACTGGTGCAGTTGCTGCCTGGCAATTATACTTCAATAAAGCCACTTAAAATCTCCAAATTAGTTACAAGTATATAAAAAAGGATCCTTATTGTCTAACATCCTCTCTCTAACTTGTAGTAAATTCACACTGACAGCAGAAAGTTCACACGGAGAATTCAAGGCAGCAAACTTGTCCTGTGTCTTCCCTGTGCAGAATACTTACTGATGCAAGAGGGGACGGGAAAAGGCCCTTGTCCATCCTCAGTCGTCAAGAGACATGCAGAGCGGGGGAAAGTGAAGCCGAGCTCCTCACTAGAGAAACTGTGAGTCGGGTCTTTGGGATGGCCCAGACACAGACCAGAACCTGGGCAGGAAGTGGGTCAGCCAGAACAGAAAAGCCCTAGAGACTCAGGGAAATGGTCCAGACCCTGGAGCACAGCCGGGAGCTTCAGCGTCTCCAGGATACAAGGGACTGGTGCTCAGAGGAGTCAGGTCAGACAGCAAGCAGGGAAGGAATGGGTTATAAAATGGGATCTTTATGGGAACTCTGGCCAAGGGGGCCAAAACAAGAGTGGGGCTCAATCTCCCAGGACTGTGGGCTACTGCGAGCAGAGCCAGAAGTCTGAGACCGAGCCTTCTGGAGAGGGCTTTGGAGAGGTCTATAGATGGGGTGTTCAGAGGGTGCTACCAACCCGAAGGTCCCCTCCCTACCCTCCCTGGGACACACTGCAAGAGGGCCTGCTTCAGAATCCAAGATTTCAGAAGGTGTCCTGGCCAGTTGTCCTGGGTCCCACCCTGGGACATGTGATGAAGCTGCAGCAGGACCCCAGGTGTGTGTCGTGAGGACAGAGCACTCATTCAACAAGCATTTGCTCATCTTGGTGCTGTGGTCTGGTGCTCAGCACCAGTGTATGCAGGTGAACTTGGCTCTGATGCTCACAAGAGACCAAATCCTGGCCAGAGACAGTGAGAGGAGGGGGACACACATGGCAAATACAGTATCTGGCACATGGCAGCTACCCTGTAAATGCATGCTGCTGGAAGGATGGATGGATGGAAGGAAAGAAGGGAAGGAGGGAAGGAAGGGAGAAAGAAAGCAAGGAGGGAAGGGAGGAAGGAAGGAAGGGAGGAGGGAAGAAAGGAGCAATGGAAGGAAGGAAGGAGAAAGGGAAGGAAGGAAAGGAGGAAGGAAGGAAGGAAAGAAGGAAGGAGGAAGGGAAGAAAGGAAGGGAGAAGGGAGGGAGGGAATGAAGGAGGGAGGGAGGGGAGGAAGGAAGGGAGGAAGAAAGAAAGTAAGAAAGGAGGGAAGGGAGGAAGGAATGAACAAATGAACCAGGGTCCTACTTTCCAGACCACCCAAGCCCTATCACCATCCAGACGAGGGGTAGGCTGCTCCCATCCCTCTTAGATTCAAAAGGAAGGAGGAATGGTTCTCAAAAAATGCCCAATAAATTTTTATTAAAATAAAACTCTGTACCACAGTCAAAACAGTTGTATAGTTGTTCCCTACACACACAGTGAAAGTCAAAGTTTTCATGCTTGGCCAGAAATGCTGGTCTGCTGGCCCTATGAGGAAAAATTGCTCTGCAATCACAACTACAAAAAATAAAATAAAATAAAGAAGCATCTGGCCTGCCTTAACTTTTAAAATAATCATCATGGAACTTTGGAGCTCCTGCTCTGGGCCAAGCTTTCTTCCTCCCCAAAGGAAATCTGGTGGCATAGAGTGAGCTCCAGATCCTGGCATCTCCTAATGTTTGAATTCTACTCAGTTCTGAAATCTCTTAATTGTTTCCAGGGCCTTTCTATGGAGAGATGTGTTCTTTTAAGTTAGACGGGGCTGGTGTTCTCCCCTTCAGGTATGGCTCTGAGAAGGCAATGGGATTTCTGTGCAATGGAATCCCCACAGCACTTCACAGCCAGAGGATCAGAAAGGGCGACATAATTTCCTGAAAGAGATTCGGGGCTAGAAACTCATTCTGAAGCGCAGCGATTCCCCGCAGTGCTGAACAGGACGTATGTTGCAGCTGAATTTCTGAACTTTTTACCTCGTGGACCTCTATGGGAAGCTTAATTCATACCACTCTGTCCTTGGCCAAATTCCTTTTAGATGAGAATGGGCATCAAGCTTGGTTCTGACCATGAGCTTGATGTCGGTGGGGAAAGCCCTGTGCTTATTGGGGTGCTGGGCCTGAAGAAGCCGCAGGGCCTCACTCTAGAAGCACAGGGCCTTGGGGTCTGGGGTTCCGTGTCTTGAGGGATGCACAGGAAGTGCTGGGCAGGAGAGGACAGGTGCCAAGCCTCTGGCTTGTGGACCCACCATGCTGGCCAATGGAGAGAGTGATGGGAAGTCGTTTTCCTCCCAGAGGTTCCTGCTGTCTATATGGCAGCAGCTGGGGGTTGGCAGGGTTCATGCTGATAATCTGGCCCAGAGCCGGGAGCATACTGCCTGCTGATGCACAGCCCATTCATGGCAATAAAATTATGAATGAAAGTCTCAGTGCAATTATAGGCCACACAAGCACAGGGTAAGGGGTCCTGGCATGTATTCTCCAATAGCCTCAGTCCCCTGTGCATGCTTGGCTGGCTACCTCCAGCTCTGAAAATCCTGGACCTTTTGCAGAGAATATGACTTCCAACTTCATTTCAGGTTCCCAACAGAAGAGATAAAATTAAAGACTATAATCAAGACTAGAAGTTTCTTTCCGAGACTTTGGCCCCAGGGCCCAGCTCCCCTCCGTATTTCAGGAGCCTGTTTAGTGGCAGACATGTCAAAAACAAAAGTAGAAACAATACCAGTAACAGCCACAGCCACTAATAATAATAATGACAAAAAAACAATAGAAACAGGAGTTCGTAATAATAATGGCACTAGGAACCCTCACTTCTTCAGTGCCTACAACAAGCTGGGACAGGGACCCCACTCCGACTCTGGCGATTTTTCCCTCTTTTCACAAATGCAGACGCTGATGCTCAGAGCGAGGGCAGGCACCCTTCAGTCATGCTGCTGTGATCCAGGAGATTCTAGGTTAGGCGAAACTGAAGGGGAGGGGCATTCCCTTGAGGGCTTGGACATGGTGCATCAGGCCAGAGCACAACTAGAGAGTTCAGGACCCGAGACCCTTTGGCAGAGCTGGTGGGAGGTGGTCTCCCCAAAGCCGCAGCCCTCTTGCTGAATACCTGCTCTTCCTCTCCTGCTGGTGCCCTTCCTCTCCCTCACTGAAGGGTCTCCAGGATGCCGTGAGATATGCTACTTGCCCTTTAACTTGCTGACATCTCCATCAGTAGGGCTGGTGTGGGTGGCCCTTCACCAGGAAGCTTCTGGACTTGCCTGCCTGGGCTAGCCACACAACCAGCATCTCTAGATCCAACACGCATGCCCTCATGGTATATCTGCAGCAGACCACAGCCTATCCAGCCCAGTGGTGTCTGCATGACTTACCTCCATGTCCCCATCCCTAGTGGTGTCTGGGGTAACAGAGGCACTGATGAACACAGAAACAGATGCGTAAAGACGAGAGACTGGCTTGGGTGATTCTTCTCAGCCTCTCATGGCCCCTGTTCTTTCAATAAGTGTAAACATCGTGTGCCGCCTCCCCAGCAGGGCTCAAAACCCCCTGGGACACCCATCAGCAATCCTGCCCATGCCTGTTCAAGTCACAGTGGCTCTCCATCTGCCAGGAAGTTGTCCCCGGCTTGGCTCCTATGGTCTGTGTTACCCAAATGATTGGCAATTTATTTCATCATCCAAACATTCAGCACAGAACACGTTTTTCCAACATGAATACTTGCTTCACACCTTCCAAAGTCTGATTCAGTGCCTGTGGTGAGGAGAGGAGAGGACTCCTTACTATCCAGCCTTTGAAAACTCACTGGGTGATGGAGTCAAGGTAAGCCGACAGGAAGCCATGATTTAACTATAGTCAGGAAGTCTAACTAGAGGTGAGGAAGCAGATTTTATGAGCACATCGGAGGAAGAACCAGCACAGCCTGACAGGTTTCTATGGGGCGGGTACTTCTGGAAGACCCTGAGAGCGAGGGTAGAGGCCATGTCCTGGTGGATGGTGGGGTTGTCAGCCACCAGTGACGACAGAGCACAGCAGAACAGGGAGAGACCGCGAAGGGCAACAGCTCCTGCAGTGAGTAGAGAACAGGCCCTAATCCTGCAGTCTACTGGGGACACCAACCCTAGAGCATCCATGAAACAGCTGGCCAAACTTTGGGACAGCTACTGAAGTTCTAGTATTAGAGGAGATGGACAGTGAGAGACCTGCACCTGTCACCTGTCTTGGAAACCCTTGGGAATCTCAGGATCAGAGGGAAAATGGGAGTCAAGAGACCTGGGCAGGGCTGAGGGGTGGGATGGAGAGAGTGTGACACATTGAAAAGAAGCACTGTGTTCCCTGAGTTCTAGAAGACTCATCCGTAAGCCCAGTGTGGGGCCTTGGTGCTTTTGCAAGTGTGTTTTTCTCACCGACATACTATACAGTGTGATGAAATCATAAGAATTCTCCAGGACCTCACCGTTTTCTTCCATTTGTGGCAAGAGAGAACTTCTAAAAATATTTACCCCTTTACATAAGCAATATAAAAATAACAGCTTAAAAACAAGTCATGCCAATGCACTGAGAGGTTCCTGGGAAAAAATTCTGCTGCGCCAAAACATAAATAAATGAATAGATATGATTAATTATATGAAGGCATGAAGTCCAAAGATCAGGATGGCTCTTTAAGATCCAGGAAGCTCTGCCTTTTGGGATAGTTTCCTCATAGCCCTGCCTCCCTTCTACATTTATACACTTTCTAATGTTCACTCAAAAACTTTCCTGGAGAGCCTAGAGAGTGGGGGGGGGGGGTTCTGGGGTTGCAGAGCTGAATATAACCAAGTCCTATCCTGGGGTTATGATGTAAATAGTTGTCCTGCAAAGTAACCAGGACCATTATAGCAACTCTCCCCGAACATCAGAGAAGAAAGGAAAGATCCTTTAGTACATGATTTTAAAACAATAACATTTAGACAATTTAGGGGCACCAGGGTGGCTCAGTCAGTTGAACATCTGACTCTTGACTTTGGCTCAGGTCATTATCTCAGGGTCCTGGGATCAAGCCCCGCACTGGGCTCTGAGCTCAGCGGGGAGTCTGCTGGAGATTCTTTCTTTCTCCCTCTGCAACCCCCACACACTCCTGCTCACTCTCTCTCTCAAATAAATACATATTTAAGAAAAGAAAAATAATTTATTGAGATTATTTCATAGGATAAACAAAATATATCCTAGAGAGATTCTAGAAGGACATATTTAGTCACTTATTTTGTTAAAAGTAGCAAAACTACAAGACAATAACCACCAATCATAGTATCTTGGGAGAAGGTTGAGCTTTTTAAAGCAACAGAAGAAGTTACCAAGAAAAGACATCACATTACTACAGAAAAATTTTAAATGCCGATATTGTAAAGATATAACCAAGATTTCAGAGTGAAGGGATAAAGAAAGGATAAAGAACACATAATTGTAGCAAATATGAAGGCAGAGGGTTAATTTCAGAGCAAAGAAACTGGAAGAATAGGGTCGGGGTCATGAACCAGGATTCACCAAAGGAAATACGATTAGTAAACAAACACTTGGGAAAATTTCCTGCAGTATTAAGGATGGAATAAATATAATTAAAATAATTACATACCATTTGACCTATCAGGTTAACAAAGCTTATACAAACACACATCCCTGCCAGAGAACGTACAGTCCCTTCGGCTGCCAATGGACAATACTTATCCAGCCCTCCAAAGCCCTCTGTGGGAGATGGACCAAATAATCTAACTTCTGGGAATCCTAAGGTAATGCAAACAAGTCCTGTAAAAGCTTCAGAGAGAAAAAATCTCATCACAACATCATTCATAATAATGCCAAACTGATAATGTCATAAATGTCCCCCAAAGAGACACAACGGTTAAGGGAACGCTCTTTGGCAAAAGCGATTACTGCACTTCTATTTTAAAAGAGTCTGTCATAACAAGAGAAATATGTCTGGTTGAATGTTAAATGGAAAAAAGCAGAACATAAACTTGAATCTACTGCATGATCAAACCATAATAAAAAGGATTTACATGGAAAGTCAGAAGAGATATGCCACGATGTTTTCAGGCTGGGGTTAGACATGATTTGTGTTTCCATCTCGCTCTGCTTGTTTACATTCTACAAATGTGCTTTAATGCATACGTGAGTGGCTCTCAAATTTTAACACACATTAAGGATCACTAACGTACTCCTTAAAAATGGGGACTTCCTGGGGCGCCTGGGTGGCTCAGTGGGTTAAAGCCTCTGCCTTCAGCTCAGGTCATGATCCCAGGGTCCTGCGATGGAGCCCCACATCGGGCTCTCTGCTCAGCAGAGAGCCTGCTTCCTCGTCTCTCTTTGCCTACTTGTGATCTGTCTGTCCAATACATAAATAAAATCTTAAAAAAAAAATAGGGACTCCCTGGCCCAGATGTCCTGACCTATAGGATCTGGAATTTCTATTTTTATTAGCCTTCCAGAAGTGTGTACGATCTGCAGTTCTGAAATCCAGCCTCTGACACCAGCTGGGCGCCCTACAATTCCATTCAGTTCTGATACTCACTACCCAGAGTTAGCACCAGACCTCGCAAGTCAAGGGCAAGTTCCCCACGACACTGCCTTTCTTCAGATGCCAGCTGCGGATGGGATCCCAAAGCTCCCCAGAACTCTGTCCAACATGGCTACAAATTTGGGGGTTCCACCACCTACCACCTCACAAATTGCTGATCTACTAGAAGGACATGCAAAACTCATCAAAGTGCTAAACCTACAATGACAATTTTATTTTAAAGGATACAGACTAAAAATAATAATAATAATAATAATAATAATAAAATAAAGTAAAAATAAAAGGATACAGAGAACACCACGATGAAGAGATGCCCAGGGCAAAGTCTTGGGGAGACCGGGATGGAGCTGCCATGTCCTTTCCTGGAATCGAGGCACACCACCCTCCCAGAACCAACCAGGAAACTCCCTCACACCTCAGTGTTCTGAATTTTTATCTGCTGTTTTATTACCTAGGCACGATTGATTAAACCATTGGCCATAGGATTGAACTTAATCTCCAGCCTACCCCTCCCCCCTCATCCCCCGAGGTCTGGGTGTGGGGCACAAAAGTTCCACCCAACCCTCAATTCCATACTTGGTCTTTCCAGAGTGGTCAGCTCCACCCTGGGGCCCCTCTACCTAAGGTCCCACTCATTAGCATAAATGTGGGTGTGGTCAAAAGTGTTCTTTAGAAATAGACACTTCCGTTATGAAATTCTAGGGGCTTTGGATCTCCTGTGCCAGCAATGGGGACAAAGACCAGATGTAATCTTTATTATATCACAATGGCCCATAGCTAAGGCACTCCCCTCGGAATGCACACAGAATCTCACTCACAAAGCTGCAAATTTAAATAAGCTTCGGAACTGGAATTTAGGATTTTTCCAGGCTCTGGAAAATGTCCCACCAAAACCTACCTGGATCAAGCCTGCTGGAGACAAAGTGATTAAAATCCTATGGACCTGATTTGAATAGATGGAGCTCACAGGGGCACAGAAGAGATACAAAGCAGATCCTTCACCAAAAAGTAGCAGGAAAGCTGGCTTTGTGGATAAAAAATATATATATATCAGTGTTGCTCTTCACTTTAAACTCCAACCAAATAAATGTTAAGCCCCTCAATGAGTGAATAAACAAAACAAAATATATGAATATCCATGCATCTTGCCTAAAGAAGGGTCTCCAAGCAAGAGTCACTTACATAAAGTATTTTAAATGTCAACAAAGGCAGGAACAAAAGGAAAAGAATGCACTGCAGAGAAAGGAGTGGCCCATAGCCTCAGCCACTGTGTAAACCACATTTGATTGTCGAGGTTAAATCAGAACCGGGTCTTGAAGACCACTTGAGATTTAGACAGGTGTGGACTGGGGAGAAAGGTCCAGGTGGCCCAGGACAGCCTGCAGCGGGGCCAGGGGACAGGAGCCTTGGGGTGGCCTGGCTCAGTTATCAGGTTACAAAAGTCCTGCATAAACAAAGACCACCTGGCAAGTGACACCACCTGGCTCACTTCATTTCCTCATGACTGTCAACATTGACATTTGCAGACTCTTTGAAAACACACTTAATTACTCCAGCAAATGATAGCCTCTCTGCAGGCAAGTGGGTCTAATCCGAACACCTGATCCAGGATATTGACTTTGCTGGGGAGAATGGCCACCTCCACCTGCGGGACAATGAGCCCAGATATTTCTACGTGTTTATAGGCAGAGTTGGTTTTCTAGTTATTTTCTCTTTCATCAAGCACATTGAAAGAGCAGCTTTTTGTGTATTGTAACCAGGACAGGCAAGAGATCTTCAAAAATAGATCCCTCCCAATCGGGGGAAGGAAAAAAACAAAACAAAACAAAAAAAACAAAAAACCTTACAAATAATACCAATAGAGGCAGCATATTCACACCAGACTCGCTGTCACCCTCCTGGGATGGTATTTCAAAGAAATGATTAGGTTTATCATTAAATGCAAACTGGTATGTTTCAAGTTTATCGACTTTCACAGGAAACGAACACGTCCAAAATCTCCAACATCCAGAACAGAGAGTGTAATTTACAGAGCCTGTGAGAGGTCCACATTTTTAAAAGCATTTCTCTTCTGATTTGCAAGAAAGGACCTACATGCTTAACCAAAGGGATGAAAAAATATATCCTTTTAGTAATTACAACCTGGCTAGGCTAGGGGAAGGTTGGAGAGGGGGAGTGTAGACATGCTCAGCACCCTCCCATCAAAAAAAAAAAAAAAAAAAAAGAGCAGAAGCGGTTTTTCTCAGGGACAAATCCTGGATTCAAAGTGACGCCGTTAACGTTCACCAATTGTGAAATTCAAGACCACACTTAAGACGCCTGTGCTGTATTCCTGGGGTGCACACAACATCCCCCAGGATTTTCTGAGGCCTTCTTTGGCTCTCCCAGGCAGGCAGCAGGATCCCTGCACGATCTCCATTTCCATGAGCCCTGATTGAAAGATCTCAGGCCACAACTTGATCTCATTTACAGACTTTAGTAACAGGGTCTCACCTTTAATAAGGTGGTTCTCTTCCTTTTAAATCAGGACAGTTTTTGTTTGCAGAGCTGATGGAAGGTGTTCCTTGCCAACCTGATCTCTTGTTGGCTGAGGGCAAATACCATTGGAAGGGAGTGTTTGGTGAGAAGGGGCCTTCTTTAGGAAGAGGAAGATTTTGCTCTATCAAGAAAACAGATGGATACAGACCCCTTGTGAAAAAGTCGAGAGCTTGCCAGATTTTGAAAGAAGCCCACGAGTGCTCCTAGCACACACGGATTGTGTTTGATACTTTTGTCCTATGGAAGTTTAATAAAAGGTATTTTCTGTACACTCTGGGAGGAGAAAATGGAGAGACACAAGTCTCCTTTCATGACATCCAGGAAGTAGCTGGAGCCTGTGGTTATTGGCAGTGAAAATCTGAGTCTTGGGAGGCCCGGGGCCTGCCCTGAGCCTGCCCCACAGTCCCATCTTTGTGCTGATCTTGCCTCTGTACCCAGCTCATCTCAGGCTTTCCTTACAGATTGCAAGGACCTGTTTGTACAGAGCTTTGGCCATTGCCCCATTAGACCCAGGATTACGGCTGAGAAGCTATGTGTATTCACTTCAGCAACCCAGGCTCTTACACAGGAGGGGGAGGGGCCCCAGGAGACACTCAGCCATTACTCAATGACCCCTTCTTGAAGACAAGGAGGCTTTAATAACATCTGCCCTTTGTTCAGAAGGACACACATTTTTTGTGTGTTTTATCTAAGTATTTTCCTGTATGCTGGCTTCTCTCCTTGTACTAATAAGTATATTTAAACACCTCTTATCTTTTTTTAAAAAATCTTATTTATTTATTTGACAGAGAGATCATAAGTAGGCAGAAAAGCAGGCAGGCAGAGAGAGAAGAGGAAGCAGGCTCCCGGCCGAGCAGAGAGCCCGATGTGGGGCTCGATCCCAAGGCCCTGGGATCATGACCTGAGCCAAAGGCAGAGGCTTTAACCCACTGAGCCACCCAGGTGCCCCCTAAACACCTCTTATCTTTAAGAGAAGGAAGGAAGGCAGACACAAGACACAGAAACAAGCAAGAAGAGAGGACACATGGGGCCCAGTCGGTTGAGTTGAGTGTCCAACTCTTGGTTTCTGCTCAGGCCTTGATCTCAGAGGCTTGAGATGGAGCCCCCCATCGGACTCCGCACTTAGTGGTAAGTCTGGGATTCTCTCTCCCTCTGCCTCTCCCCTCAGTCATTCTCTCTCTCTCTCTCAAATAAATAAATAAATAGATCTTTAAGAAAGAGAGAGGATGCAAAGAAAGAAAGAACAGACTTTGCCAATTCCGTCTCTCTGTCTGGTTATGCCACCATCAGACCTCTTAAACAATGAAGTAGTTGTCCTTTCAACTTGCCCTCACTTCCTTATCCTTTGGCCTCAGCTGCTCACTTTCCCCACGTCTTCCATTCTGACAGCTTGCCTCCTGCACCCAGAACTAACCAGGTAATGGGGTCTACCCTTGGGAACCAGGAGCCTGCTCCCCAAAGGTCATTATCCTCTTCATCAACACCAGACCAGTTTACTACCAGTGAACCAGTAATACCAGTACCCATATCAGTTTAGTGCGGTCGGACACAGAGAAGGTCTGACCTTCCAGACTCCTTCTTCCTAAAATTGTGTTGACTCTTCCATCACCTGAAACCCCCCACACCCATACCACCTCCATCATCCAAAATCCAGCACATGGGCTTGCCTTCTCCTTCACAGAAGTAGTGGAGATCATGGAGCAGAAGGAGGTTTGGTTTTCCTGGCATCTCCACTGCTAGAATTATACCTACCTTGACATTCTTTGCACTGGGGGTCTGTTACTGAAGAACAGACTGTGCTGAAACTTAGTGGCATAAGACTGTAATGAATATGTATTATCTCACATACTGAGGAATTCAGGAGGTGCTTAGCTGTTAGGAGTTCTGGATCTCTGTATCTCAGGGTCTCTTAGGAGTCAGGAGTTGAAGTCTTCTCAAGGCGTAACAGGAGCTGCTGGATCCACTTCCAAGATGTCTTATTCCCAGGCCTACTACTATGAAATCTTAGTTTCTCACTGCCTTTTGGCAAGAGTCTGAGTTCCTCAGCACATGGACCTTTCCATTGGTCCTTCCATCATGGCAGCTGGCTCCGCCCTGAGTGTTATCCAAGAGAGTGTGGGGTCAAAGCTACAAGACTTGTACAATTTAGCCTCAAGAGTGACACTCCATCAGTTTCCTAATATCCTCTAGGTTACACAGGTCAGTGTTGGAGAGACCCACACCAGGGTGTGAACAGCAGGAGGCAAGACTCCCTGGGACCATCTTGAAGCCTGGCTATCACATGGGCCTTTCTACTCCTGGCTTTGTCAGTGATCCACTTTTCAATTTTATCTCTAGTCTTGCCCTGTCTACTGATTATTTACCTAAACAAGTGCATCCAAATATCTTGTAATTGAAAAAATGTTCTGGTCCCCATTATTCTTCCAAAGTCCTCCTATGGTCACCAGAGAAGTCCTAGTCATCATACCCAGTGAGCTCTATGACTCAGGTGACATCTCCAGAAACACAGGCATAGGGAACTCCCCCCTTCTTCCCAAAGTACCTTCTCCTTCAGCTCATCAGGCATCACCTGCTATCACCCATTGAAATATGGCCTTCCAGCTTGCTTTGGGCAATCACTGTACTTCAGAGCTGGCATCACCTACAGTGTACCTTGTAACCATGTGCCCATCCAGCTCTTAGGTAGATGCCCTCATCCTTCATCCCAGACAACAAGGCTTACTAGCTGGCTTTTTCTCAGATAGTCTCCATGCCCTTTCAACCACAGAAGGACCCATCCACATTTCCATGGAGATGGTGTCTATAGGCCTCTGGGAGGTCCCACAAGCTCAGCTGCCTTTCTGGGGCCATGTTGCACATCTGACTCCTCTCCAAGGCCTGGTATCTACCTGGCATCCTTCAGGAAGGGAGGCACAGGATTCTTCCAGTCCAGGACCTGATGTGACTGAAACTAGATCATTCCTGTAGGAACTCACTTAGAGGAGGTCTGTTGGAACCAGGGCTCCTAAAATGAGTCATTGACTCACTTGCTTCTCCTCCAGCTCATTTCTACATCACCATTAGGGGATGTTACCAGGATTCCAAGAGGAGGGAAAAAGGCAACTGCAATTATTGACAAATAATTGGGCCTCCCAGCCAATCCGTTCCCTTTATTTTTCTAATTTGAGGTCAAAAAGTTCATCAATTCATCCTCTGGTTTTTCTGTTCATAATCCTTTTCCTCCTTGGGGCAATACCAGATGAAGGTTTTCAGCCTGAATAGGAGGAAATCCCAGGCCCAAGTTATGTGTATGACAAACCCAGGTTAATAATTGCATGCCATCCCACCATGCATGTATGGGCTGGTAACTCGTAAACCCCTTCCCTGTCCATGGCTGCCTGGACAGCCCCATGAGGCTGCTGCACTGAAGGCTCACATTTGCTTGTTACTCTGTCTCTGCTTCATTCTCACTGTTCAGCCAATTCTGACACCACAACTTCCTGCCCCTAAACCACAGATATCTTCCTACAGAGAGCTGGGGCAGGGCTCCAAGTCCCTGCTCCCTTGGCACCTAAACCTCCTGGCCCTGTACGTTAGATAGAGCTGTTTGGATGAGAAAAGGCTAGATTCTGGTCCAGATGCAGCTGTTTCATTACTTTAAAAAGATTTTTTTCCAAGATGGCATTATTTCCTAGACCTAAAATTCTTCAGTTTCTCTCTCAGTATTTACTGGCGATGATTTCTAAGCTTAATGTTATTTAAATTTGGTCATGCCTTTCCCAAAAGTCTTCTTCTGGGCATTGACCTCCCTGATGGTTCTGCACATGCAGGGCCCAGGAGAAGCATGATGTCACCTGAGCAGTGGCAGGTGCTGGGACATGGCTCAGAGGCTCAGATGCCCACCGTGCATGGATCCTTCATCTTCCCAGAGTGAATGGACACTGCCCTCCAGAGTGGAAAGGGCAGGAAGGGTTTGGGTTCTGCCTCTGCTTACTTCTGGAATCTGGCATTCTTGGGGGAGCCAACTTTCACTGAAAGTCATTTCTTGCCCTATTGATGTCAAAGATGTCAACTTATTTGACCTGTGGTGTCCCTCTTCCTCCCACTGCCACTTCCTCCTTGTAAATGTTCTGATCACTCTCTTATCAGCTGATCAAATGAGACGATATAGGAGGAGAGAGACATGTTGGAGGAGGAGCTGGTACCAGAAGACCCAGCCATCACTTACAGATGCCACCAGAGCTGCTTTCTACCCACAGTCAAAGCAATGTCACTAAATACTGCACCCATGTGTGCACACCCCTGGGGAGGCACTGAGACACCATCTGTCAACTCTGTGCCCCTTCCTGAGTCAGGGCCACCTTGGAACCAGTGGCTCTCCTAGCTTAGAGTTGTTGCCCTCCTTAACACATCTCCAGTGACATAGGTGGCCGCTAAAAGCTGAGAGCCCTGCCTGGAGCCTCTCAAGATGCACTGTTGGCCTTTCAGGGGCATCTGGGAAGAAAACTTCTCTCTCCTGTTAGCCATCCCCAGGCATGACCTGGAGGATGCCGTCAGGAGATGAGGTCAGCTGTTCCCAGGGTACTTTCCTGTCCCATCTACCAGCACCTGACCTGCCACACTTGGTTCATGCCCTGGACAAAACATGTGGTTCTTGCTCAGGGCTCCTCAGGAGTTCCCATTATTAAGCTTTGTGATCACAGAATGAACAGTCAGGAGCTGCTGTGTGACCTATGGCCCCATCAGTCTGCAACCCTTCATGTGATGAAGTCCCTCCTCACATGTCATCTCTGGCAACTTAGGTGAGGCAATGGGGGTCATTCGGGACCTGGGAGGCCCCTCTGCCCTTTGAGGAAGTGAAGCTGGGGAAGCTGTACTGAAGAGGCTACTTGGTTGTTTCCACAGTGGAAAATGCTGGGAAGTCACTCACGGCAAACTCCTGAAGGTAGCAGAGGCCATTATCTATTAGGCTTTGTCAGACATGGCAGATGAAAAATGAAAACAATGAGGGTGGGGCCCTAATTAACAAGGGTCAGGGCCCTAAGAAGAGGAAGAGACACCAGAGCACTCTCTCTTCCACTCAAGAACTCAGGGAGGAAGTAGGGATCATTTTTTTTCCTCAAAGATTTTATTTATTTATTTGACAGAGATCACAAGTAGGCAGAGAGGCAGTCGGGTGGGGGGGCGGGGAGCAGTCTCCCCGCCGAGCAGAGAGCCCGATGCAGGGCTTGATCCCAGAATCCTGGGATCATGACCTGAGCTGAAGACAGAGGTTTAACCCACTAAGCCACCCAGGCGCCCTGCAGGGATCTATCTGTAATCCAGGAAGGGGATCTCACCAGGAACAGAATGGGTGGCATCTTGATCTCAGACTGTCAGCCTCCAGAACTGTGAGAAATAGAAGCCTGTTGTTTAAGCTCCCCCACCCCCCACATCTACAATGTTTGACACTACAGTGTCATTGTAGCCTATGGCCTGAGTCCCAGGGACTCATGCTGAAGACCCATAGAAAGGCAAGGACAGGGACAAAAGCTGAAAGGGCTACCCAGCACTTTCCCTGCTTCACACAACACACTGGAAGGGGGGCGTCTCCTCTACTTTGTTGAAAATGCCACTGCCCCAGGCCTTGGGAGAGGTGGGCTGCTCCAGGAAGAGAGGGTGGGAACAGCAACAGTGTCCACATGACACTCTAGAGGCCAAAGTCCCAGACCCAGGAGACCTTGCAGTACTTGACTGGGAAGAATAGCCCTAGCAGGCACTGTAGCCACCAGGAAAAAACAGCAAGATCCGGTCCGCTCAGGCATACCCCAAGGGACAGCAGCATGACCCAGAGAAGGTTCACATCAGGCAGCCAGCCAGACCTGGGGGAGGTCTGTGGGCCATCCTGAGAAGGTCCCCAATCATTACAGAGACAGGGGACTCTCCCTGCAGTGGCAGGGGTCCAAGGAGCAGGGAAGACAAGGGAAGCGCTCCATGAAGTGCTCCCGTTTGTAACCACAGTCCTGATGGACTCTAGAACTCTAGAACTGTCATTCCTCTGTCCATTCATTTATTCAACAAATACCTACTGATTACTTGTTGTGTGCCAGGTATTGTTCTATATTGTCTTCGTCTGTTCAGGCTTCTGGGACAAAAGTAATATCAGCCAGTGGCTTGTAACAATAGAAATTTATTTCTTACCATTCTGAAGGCTGGAAGTCCCAGACCAAGGCACCAGGTGCTCAGATGTCTGGTGACGTTCTGTCACCTGGCTCACAGACAGCCACCTTCTCCCTGTGTCCTCACATGGCAGGAAGGGCAAGGGAGCTCTTCAGGGTCTCTTTTATAAGTGGCACTGGTCCCATTCTTGAGGGCTATGACCTCCTGACCAAATCACCTCCTCAAGTTCCCAACTCCAAATACCAGATTTCCAGGAGTGTATTTTGGAAAGACATGAACATTCAGCTTATAGCATATGTCCTGGAGCTTCAGTAGTGAACACAGTACACAAGGTCTCTTCTAGAAATAGAAGTTATATCCTGAAAATGGAAGCAGACAACAGACAAGTGAACTACCATGTAAAGCCCCATCTGAGAGAACAAGAGGTAGATGTACGTACATACATATGTATATAGTCTAGAGAACCACATACATACATATGTATGCATATATTTGGTCCCTTTCTTAGGGAGTCAGTTACTATGAAATTGTTTTGTTATCTTCGTAAAGGTTTGAGTGAAAAGGAGAAGGACATGGGGGCAAACATGTGCCATCTCAGCCATTATGCATCGGGTAGTGGCTCTGGGGTGCCTGGTCCTTCTGACAATGTCTTACCATATGGGCAAACTCCTTAGTGTGGCTAGGAAGACTTGGCTCTTCTTGGAAAGTGAAGGGTGATAATCTGCCCACCTCTTTGCACACGAGAACTTGCCAAGTTCCATTTCCAACATGCATCGATGTGTCACCTCCATTTGCCTTGTCATTCCTGGAACCCCTTTTCCTATTGGCAATCCCAAATGTTGCCTTCAGAACACTCCAGTGTCTAGAAGAGCTGAAACACATTAAGGCTGTTTTAATAGGCACATGAATGCAGTGCTAAATCTCTTTAGTGGTTTTTCTTCTAATGTTTTTTTTTTCTTATATATTACAATCGTTCGTGTGTGCCAATGTCAACTGTTAAAGGAATAACCCTGTGATTACTATTAAAAAGCAATAATGAGGCTGGAAGACTAGCTTCCAGCTTCCCCCCATGGAATCCTATTGGCCAAAAATAAGCCCCACACAAACGCGATGCCCTTTTGTCCTCAGAGCGTCTTCTTACCTTTTCTTGCTTGATCGCAGCATCTCAGTCACATGGGCAGGCCAGTCTCTATCTCGACCTTTTCTTAAGGAACAGTGTTCACATGCTTCCCTCAGCTGGTCCCAGGCAGACTTGCTGCCAAGTCCCTGCTATCCCCATGGGAACAGATAACCTGGTGAAACCTCTCCTTTCTGTCATCCAGTACCCCCCAACTACAGCGACCATTAATCTTGTTACAGTGCAGCAAGATCTGCAAGAACCCTTCTGCTCACAAATGTTGATACCTTCCTCTCTATACCGGGGGGTTGCTGAAGACTCCCCATTTTGTCAGCCCCTCCTAAATGCAGACAGTGCAAGCACCCCAGGGGGAGGAAGGCTGAAGAGGAGAAGGCTGTGCTGGCCAATGGGTCCCCCTGCCCTGCACCTGGGCCCAGTGCTACGGGGAGCCGTTCTCTGCCTTGCAAGGAGGTGGTGACTCCAGCATGTGACAGAACAGAGGGCAGGCTGGAGGAATCCATGGTGTCTGGCTCTCAAGGGATAGTGGAGGTTTCCAGAGGGCCATGCAAGAGAGGCACCAAGTTGGGGAGCTCTGCCAAGACAGAGGGTGTGTTCTGTAATAGTTTGAGCCGGCGGCCTTGGAGTCACCATGAGAGCCTAGCTGAGCTAATGTTTATTGATGCTGTTTTCTGTTAATTAAATTAAATCTCTTTCTGAAGCTGTGCTGGCAGGCAGGGCTGCCTGGTGGGGTGGAGGGGGTCTATTTTCCCAGGTGCTGGGTGGGGCTCAAGCCAAGGGAAGTGAAATATGATCCCCCCAAGTGTGGAACTCCCCACAGCAACCCTGCCCTTCTTGCCAAAGGCCCCCTCTGTCACCAGCTCTGCTCATGGATTTCAGCACATCTTGCCTCGATTCATTGCTTTATGCATAAAATTCCATGCAGGAAAATAAAACCTAGATATAATGATTTTGATTGGAAATTACTGCTCTCTAACATAAAACATATTAAATGTCATTAAATTTTATGGATTATGATTCCCTCATGGATGGCATGCTAGCCCTGCATTCAGAAAGCAGTAATTTAGTGAATTTGCATCCGTGTAATTTATCTAGAAGACCTGAAATGTCATTGAAATGACTTCCCTTGATACCGATGCACTGAAAACCCAAGCTGTTAGTTTTTAATTACTGCTGAACCTCTTTATTTGCTGATTTCATCTTTGCAAATGCACTTTCTTTTTAAAATTTTTATTTAATTTTTTATTTTTGCAAATTCACTTTCTTGCTGAAATTTCTTTGTAACTCCAAAATCAAATACTCATGGTGTTTTGCGGTCTTTCTGGACATGCTCAGAGCAGCAACAACTTAGAACCACATAGAGCCCTGTCCCCAGCTGAAGAGGAACAGGGGTCCTCCACCCCCCAGGTCCCAGCTCTTGGTGCTGTGGGCATGTATCCCTCTTGTGGCCTACTTAGTGCCATATCTTTTGCTTCTTCATGCTCTCATTGGTGATTTCACTGTTGAAGATGGCCCCCCAAGTATAGCCCTGAAGTTCTCTCCATGTTCCTAGGAGCCAGGAAGCTGGGACATGTTCAGGACAAAATGTGTGTGTTCAGTGGGTGGCATGTGTCATGGAGCTGGTGGCTGTGAGTCCAGGACTGAGAATGAACAGCCCAGTACATGGAGAAGATGTGCAGGCCAGTGAGGCTGCCCCAAAAAAGTGCTGAGGTCACATCCACAGCCGGCCCGAGAAGATATAGAAATCTAGACTTGCGGATTCATGCATCGCACACTGAGTTGAGAGAATGTAGTAGCAGGAGCATTGTATGAAGTGGCAAGCTGGAGAAATTTATGGTCACATTACCCATGGTCCTGAAGACAGTAAACCCTCTTGGCTGATGTTTTATTATAAAGAAATACTCCATGTAATCAATTATGGATAAGAGATATAAATTAAAGTGTCTTTTTCCAGAAACGCACATAAAACAAGGTTACATATCAACAAGTTGTTACCAGGTCTGTGATGGAGGCTATAGGGAGCCCAGCCCTGTGTCTCCCTTGGGAGCTGGTTCATATCCACCAAACATTGTCTGTGGCCCTCTATCGAACATAGCTACCATGAACAATGAGAATGGGTCTACGTTTGTTTTGTTTTTTTAAATAAGGGCACTCTTTTTTTTTTTAAGATTTTATTTATTTATTTGACAGAGATCACAAGCAGGCAGAGAGGCAGGCAGAGAGGGAGAGAGGAAGAAGCAGGCTCTCGGCTGAGGAGAGAGCCCGATGTGGGGCTCGATCCCAGGTCCCTGAGATCATGACCCGAGCCGAAGGCAGAGGCTTTAACCCACTGAGCCACCCAGGCACCCGGCCTACATTTGTTTTAATTACAAAAGTTATACACACAGAAACTTTAAAATATGAGATTGCTAAGTAAAAATTTGTCTCCTAAGGATAAGGATGGTTAAAATTTTGGCTTATGCCTTTTCGTCTTTCTTCAACATGTCAGTGTCTGTAATTACATTTTACACTGTGGTCTGCTGCTTTATTTTGCAGCATTACCTTAAAAGCCTTGCCTTTCTCAATAAACATCTGCCTACAACCTGATTCTTCATAGCTGTGTAATATTCCATCCCGTGAATTTACCCTGATACTTGTGTCTCTGTGGCTGAACAGCATTTCCAGGTGTGGCTGTATGGGTTGTTCACTGCACAAGAGCCTCCAGTAGAGGGGCTAATGAAAGAGGAATTCAGGTTACATGGAATTTGCCAAACCAGGCGTCCTGGTTGGGGCTGTGCCTTCTCGGTGGAAGGGGTGTTTGTCAGGCCATGAGACCATGAGACCATGAGACCATGAGCCTGGGCGCTGGCTGCCCAGCAGACACGCCTTTTTCCCCATTTCTTCCTGGATTCCACACAAGCCAGGGGAGTTCCAGCTTGGACTCATAGAGACAGTGAGGCTGTGAACCACTTCACTCCACCTCCCGACCCAAATCACTGACTGCTAATTAGTGATCAACTCTGAGAAGTGGGGTGAGTAGGTTAAAAAAATATCTTCATTACTTTAGTGATAACCATTTCGGGAAAGAGAGAATTCAGATGAGCCTAGGCTAATATAAACTCTACTTTTAGGAAAAGCTCTCACGAAGCACGTCGACCAGATAATGATGTTGGCAGAGGCTCCAGGAGAGTGAATCCAGCTTTCTGTAAGCAGCACTTACACACATAAGCTCCGTGCAGATCATTCTCCCCTCTTCCTGAAGGCTTACAAGTAGCCAGGTTCCCCTGGCTCAACCTTGACCTGAAAGAGGATTTGAAATAGGGCAAGAGGGGCTGGCTTTCATGTAAAGCCCTTTCCATGCCAGAAATTCTGCCTATTACTCACATACCTCAGGGAACTTCCCTGTCCAGCTGTGTCTTCTGAAAAATTAGATAAGGGGGCACCCGGGTGGCTCAATGGGTTAAAGCCTCTGCCTTCGGTTCAGGTCATGATCCCAGGGTCCTGGGATGGAGCCCGGCATCAGGCTCTCTGCTCAGCGGGGAGCCTGCTCCCTTTCTTTCTTCCTGACTCTCTGCCTACTTGTGATCTCTTGTCTGTCAAATAAATAAATAAAATATTTAAAAAAAGAAAAAAAGAAAAAAAAATTAGATGAAGAAAATGACCACCCTCCAAGGTCCTTTTCTGCTTGAAAAAATCGTTCTTACATTGTGTGTTGCTGGACATGGACTTTTATTTGGAGCTATTTTTAGTATCGGCACTTGAATCAGAACTTTCCTGGATTAAGATGCTATTACGGGTCTTTCCCAGGCCCCAGGCTCTCTGCCTCAGTCGCCCTGAAGAGCTGTTCCTACGGGAGTTTTATCTGCTGAGCCCCCCTTGCACAGGACTGGGGAAACTCCGGCCTGAGGTCTACTTTGCCCTGCTCTTCGTCTGCTTCCCCTCTGAAGAATGAAGCCGCAGCCATTTCGTACGAATAAGCCAAACAGATGGGAGAATTCTAAAAGTGCATTATTTTGTCTTTTAAAACACTTTCTTTCTAAACGGCTAATGTATATTTTCCATTTCTCCTTCCGGGCAGCAGCTTTGTGGGGTACCAGTGTCGTCATCCTGATACTCTCCCCAACACTCCCCAGCCCCTCGCGCACAGAGCCTGTGCCGATCCCTAGCCTGGCCTGTCCACCTGCAGCCAGCTCCGAAGTGTGACCCTCACCAGAGAGGCCTCCATCCAGGGGTTAACTCGCTTCTCCTCCCTGAAACCCTGAGTGAGTATCTAAGAGGACACAGCCTTTCTAGGGAAAGTGTTACAAAGGGTAGAATGGCCCACTAAGCAGTTAACTTCGGGACCTCAGGCTCAAGGCAAAAGCATGAGAGGCATTTCCCCTTCCTCCAAGAGGTTGACCGCTGCTATGCCTCCCAACCCGGGCTCGGGTCTCCCTGATCGGCTGCAGTGAACTCCAGTCCCCAGATTTCCACGTGAAGGGGGTAGGATGGGTATTCTGGTGCTGCAGGTGTGAGATGGATTTTCAAAACAAAGAGAAGGGACAAGGCTTCAGGGGAGAGGGAAGTGCCATCCCAGACAGCTCCCCCCCCACCTGGGAGCAGAAGGGAGGAGGATCCCAGCCCTGCTGGCAGGCACTGGCCCAGGGTAGGCAGTCCCTTCCTGGGAGTGGGGAGCATAACCACTGGGAGGGCTGAGTGTCATTGCTTCATGCCAAAGCAATGCGGAGTGGGGATACCCCAGGGTCATCTCTCTCAGGGCTCCTGGAGAAGCCCACACACAGATGAGGACCACACTCCCGTCTTCTTGGCATCAGGAAGGCCCGGGGCTCAGGGCTCACTGCAGAGAGGAACAGAGCGGACCCTCGGAGCTTCCCTGGGCCTGTGTGGTCCTACTCCTC
>ML102291.1:24340-51353 GCA_003697995.1 Taxidea taxus jeffersonii | reverse complement strand
TCTCTCCCTGCTCTAACTGCTCTTTTTTGTGTCTTACGTTTACTGTTAATCTTCATCTCATGTTGACTTGTTTATTAGTGTTTGGTCTTGCTGGTTTTTTTTTTTTTTCCCTTTCTCTTTTTCATTCTCTATTTCATACTCCCACCAGATTAGTACTTCTCAACTTTGAAATCATAATTTATTTCCTGTAGGTCAGGGGTTCCCCACCAGGAATGATTTTCCCCCTCATGGGTCATTTGGCAATGTCTGGAACAGTTTTGGTTGTCACATCTGGCAGGGGAGTGCTGCTGGCTACTAGTGGGTTGCTTCACACCCACAATACACAGCACAGTCCACGACAACAAAGAGTGATCCAGTCCAATATGCCCATAGTGCTGAGGTTAAGAAACAGTAGTGAGTCTCAGACAGTCGATACCTTAGATCCAGCCTATCGTTCTGTATGTTCTTTGAGGAGATGTAGGGTTGAGTAGAGCAAAGACACTGACATTTTCTTTTTTTATCATTATTGTTAGTGTTATTGGGTGGACATGGAACCCCGCTAACACTTGGGGCTGAACTAAAGAGTGCAGCTCTATCCATAGTCTTCCAAGTTGATTTTTCTTTATTTTGATTTTTGATATTTAATGATTTAGGCATCCCCTTTTATTCATAAAGGCACTTCCCTTTATTCATACTTAATTTTGTGCATTTGTTCAATTGAGCTAGGAACAAAGAAAGAACAGAACAACAGTGAATAGTCCTATCAGTTGAAACATTTGGTTTTTAAGGTTAATATTAGGCCATTATTTCAGGGTAGAGTGAGAAATAGAGTGTTAAAAGGTGACTTTCTGAAACAAGGTAAAATCATAATATACAAACATAAAAAGCATTTTGAAGATTATATTTAAGTCATGAGGAGCCTTTCATAAGACCTATTATAGAGCAGTGCAAACTGGCTTTTTCATAGAGGAGGATAGGAGTTATTTTTGCGTTGCTAACAATTAGCTACATGCAGATTGGGTATAAAATATCTCTCATAGCATCAGAATCAGACACTGGAAGGATATCCTTTGAATAGTGCCTAGTATTCTACTAATCCATAGTTTTGTTTGTTTTTCCTGTAATGTAGAGAATTCAACATGCCTTGTTTGAAAGTACAAATAGTAAAGGAGTTAAGAGTGTAAGATTTTTAGTTGTGTCCCTCACTCACTCTCTTTGTCCTGCTGATGCTATGAGAGCCACTGCTTGGCATAATGTGTTTCAGGTCCTTAGTATAGCACTTATATTTCCCTCTGATTCAGTCCCAACATAACTTTGTCAGCTTTTTCTCCACTTGGCACCTCCTCTGTGGTGTACCGTATTCTCCCACCACATGAGATTTC
This sequence comes from Taxidea taxus jeffersonii, assembly GCA_003697995.1. Lineage (NCBI taxonomy): Eukaryota > Metazoa > Chordata > Mammalia > Carnivora > Mustelidae > Taxidea > Taxidea taxus. Next base: position 49,992 of record ML102291.1, on the reverse strand, counting down.
GCAGTTCCTGAATACAGTGTACACATTCAAGCCTTGGTGGTGGTGGTTCTCTTCACTCCCTTGCCATAAAGCAAAGCACTCTTCTTAGCTCATTTTAGCTCACTGAAAGCAGTCTCATCCTTCAGTTTGTAGTATATGTACCAAATCTTATGTTATATCTTTCCTAGTATCCTTGGGAATGGCTCCCTTCTCCCTTCTGTTTCCATGTGTAGTGGTTCTCAAAATCTGGTCCTTGACCCAGCAGCATCTTTTCTGTATCACCTGGAAACCTGTTAGAATGGCAAATTCTTAGGCCCTACTTAAGATCTACTAAATAAATACTGGGCATGAGGCCCAGCAAACTGTGAATTAACAATTCTCTCTATGATTCTGAGGGGTGCTAAAATATAAGGACCAGTGCCACAGTGGTCCTTAAAAAGCTATTTTCCTTTTACTGTATTATGTTTTCTGTAAATCTCTGTCCTTTTCTAAGTGTCTTAACCTGTATTTCATTAATATGGGTTCACCAATACATAGTAGGCACTCATTACATTTTTACTATTTTGAAATTAATGACTTCCTCTTATTAGATGCTCCTCATGAAATACCCAGGAAACAAAATTTTGTTCATCATCTGAAATTACACTGATCATTAAAATACTAAATGGGCAGAAATTACAGCTATATTCCCTTGTGTGTATATATCTCCCTTGTACTGCTTTATTTCAGAAGAATGTGCTACCTGACCTTGTTTTGAAAGTTAGATTGAATCAGTGTTTGTTTTGCCCTATGGCCAAAATACTCTCTGGCGGTTAAGAGCACAAGACTATAAAAAATCAGAGTCCAGAGTTTGCATCCCAACTCCCTGTCTAAACATGTGATCCTTATTTTCCTTACTTATGAAATAGAGAGTTCTGTCTCCTATGGTTTCAAAACTAAGAGTTAGTGAATGTAAGAATTTAGCAAAGGCAAGAGGGGTCGTTTTGAACCTGTCTTCTGGAATGACAGTTTTCTTCATAGGGTTTCATACGTATTTCTTAACAGTCATAAGTCAAAAATTATTGGTGGTTTTTGTCTTTTTTTTTTTTTTTTTAAGAGATTTACTGCTGTGTTTTAAAAATAGTGTTAAACAGCGTTGCCTGGGTGGCTTAGTTGGCTAAGTGTCTGACTCTTGTTTTGTCTCAGGTCATGATTTCAGGGTTGTGAGATGAAGACCCACGTTGGACTCTGAGTTCATTGTGGAGCGCTCTTAAGATTCTCTCCCTCTCCCTCTGTTTTCCCTCTGCCCTCCCTCCCCCTTCCCACTTGCATGTACATGTTCTCTTTCTCTAGTGAAAAGTAAAAATAAAAAATATAAATAGTGTTAAACATATTTATTGCAACAAGTTTGGCAAGTATGAACTAGTGTAAAGAGAATAAAAATCCTCCCACTCAGAGGTTAAAATTGTTGAAGTTTTTCCTATATTCCTTAGATGATTTTCGGTGCATATTCTGTATGTTCACTAGCTTGCTTTTTATTTGAAATATCTTGAACATTCCTGAGTCATTCAAGATATTTAACAGAATGGAAGCTGTCCAATTGGAAAATGTCATTTGATTGTACGTGAAGCATCAAAAACTCTTGTCGTTTTGGATTGTAAAACCAATAACAGAAAAGAAATTGCCTATACTCTGTAGAGAAACCAGCCACTGAATACATTTAGTTTTTATGAGAAACAACAAATTGGAATTCAAGATAGTTTTTTTCAATGCCTAACTAGATATCATGAGCAAATTCCAATGCATTATCCCAGTTACTCTTAAACATAATTTTTCTTACTTTAAGGAACATTGAAAGCATGATGGTAAAGTTGTTTTCATTTTTTTTCTTTTATATTTTGCTAGGGATTAAAATTGTGCTATTCTACCATATGGTTGAACGTTTTGATAGATTGCCATATTTACACATACATACACACAGACATGTCACACATATGCTCTAATTTAATGTTACTTGTTCTGAATTTCTTTACGCCTTAAAAAAGAATTCATATGCTTAACACCACTAAGTATATTTTGTGTAAACTTTATAGAAGCAAAATCTATCTTGATTTTTATTCAACATCAGAATCAAGAAATGTTTAACATCTCTAAGTGATAACACAAATTGTTTCTAATAGCTGAGAAACAAAGAGTTGTATTGTGCTATTAGAGATAAGAAATGTTTTTGAGTATATGAAATCTAGTTGTTCTTTTGTTGTTTTATAATGCCTATTTTTATTGATAGTGATACCAGGTTGGTTTATAGAATTGTTATGAATGTTGACACTTCCAGAATTCAAAAGTATGTTTTGATACCAGTGGTTTATGGTAGATTGGGTTTCTTTATTACTCTGAGGGATTGATGAATATCAGGAAGTTAAAGTTGTGTTCCTATGAATTACTCTAGCAGTCCCTACAGAAGTTGACAGCTACCATAGCCTATTTCCTCTAGAACCACTGCCACCACCCAACCGGATACAGAAATCAAGTAATTTTGGATACATTACATCTTGCTACAAAGCTGTAAATAGCAAAGATGATCTGCCATATTGCCTTCGGAGGATACATGGTAAGGAAGATAAATTATCCTCTTTATGAAGCATGTTATTGAGGCTAAGATTACTGAAATATTCCTATATATATTTATTTACTTAATATGCAAGTTTAAAGGATAATAAATAAACATATTTCATTTGGAAATTAATAGCTCACAAATGATACATAACATGGCTTTTTCTTCACATTTCTTATGGAATGAAGGGGAGATGTCATTTACAGTTGAGTCGAAAAGATTTTCTTTTCCAGGTTTTCGTCTTGTTAACACGAAGTGCATGGTGTTGGTCGATATGTGGAAAAAAATTCAGCACTCAAATATTGTAACCTTGCGTGAAGTATTTACCACTAAAGCATTTGCAGAGCCTTGTGAGTAATTTGTACTTGTCTTTCTGCTTATGGGCTTCATTATTTAAAGTCAGATTGCAGTAATGAGTGTTTGTGTTTTATTTTAAGCTCTTGTGTTTGCATATGATTTCCATGCTGGAGGAGAGACTATGATGAGCAGACACTTTAATGACCCTAATGCCGATGCCTATTTCACAAAGAGAAAGTGGGGTAAGAAAAAGATGCAAGTGTACTATGTTTTGACAAATGCTTTTGCTCTGTGAAAGAGTAGTTTTGTATTTTAAAATGTATGTAAATTTGTCCCTGTAATCATAGTGCATTTTAAAAAGAAATGTCTCAAAGGATTGAAGTCAATCCATAACCAGCTGGGAAGTAGGGTAGTTTGTGTATAGACTGAGATGAAGACAGGGTGTGAAAGATTCCTGGAGGTATTTGAAGACTGAATAACTGAGAATATGATAAAAGTTTTTTCCTTTTAAACATTTTTTTCCTTTCATATCATTTCCTTTTCCTTTTACCATTTTGTGTCATTGCATCTTTCATTTATTTTAAGTATTTTCTTTTTTAAATCTTTTTTATTTTATTTCTTTTTTTAAAATTTAATTTAGGGGCGCCTGGGTGGCTCAGTGGGTTGAGGCCGCTGCCTTTGGCTCGGGTCGTGATCCCGGGGTCCTGGGATCGGGCCCCACATCGAGCTCCCTGCTCGGCGGGGAGCCTGCTTCCCTTCCTCTCTCTCTCTCTGCCTGCCTCTCTACCTGCTTGTGATCTCTGTCGGGTAAATAAATAAAATCTTTGAGAAAAATAAATAAATAAATAAATAAAATTTAATTTTTTTCAGTGTTCCAAAATTCATTGTTTATGCACCATACCCAGTGCTCCATGCAATACATGCCCTCTGTAATACTCACCACTAGGCTCACCCCATCCCACCCCCAAAACCCTCATTTTCCCCCTAAGTTTTATATTCTCTGAATATAATTTAATGACTCATTGTCCAGTGTGACTGTATAGCATTTATGAAATGATTTCCCTAAAATGGTGCTTTTTTTTAAAGGTAGGACTTCATGTTACTTAAGGAATTAGTCTTTGAAATAAATTATCAGGTAACATTTACTTAAGCAGGGAATATTTTCTTTTTTTGCCCCTTTCTAGTATTCGTAGTTCAAAGAACCAAAATATTGTAGCTGTGTTCTAATAGATATTTATTAAAGGGTAAAATAGCTTCATGGTAAAAGTAGGTCCATTTTGGGATGTCTGTTAATTAACTTCTATTTGGGGAGGAAAATGTATGTATCATTCTCTTGTTTAGGGACAGGAAAAGAAGCATTAAATTCTTTTTAAAAAATGTTTATTATTGAAGTTGACAAACCATTGCATTTTTTACTGTGGTTTTTAATCTCTTAAAAATTTTCTTGAGTACAAACTGAGAAAAACTAAGGAGGAAGAAAGATGTGAATCCACGTTATACTGTCTTTTGGATTGTGACTCCTTAAAGACTGAATTGTGGATAAAAATATATTGCTTCTGTTTACTTGTAACTTTGCTTTCTGGCAGTTGGAAGAAGAAAGCTGTGGTTACATGGCTGTTTTCACGTTAAAAATCTGGTCATATGGTGTGGTCATTTTTTTTCCTTTTGCCTTGTCATCTGTAGACACATACATAATTTTGTTGAAGGGGATGTGGTATAACTTTTCCTATAGATGAATATAGCTGTAGTTGCTCAAGTTTATTTTAGTAGTAACACCTGTGAGATGACTGTTGGCATTAATTTATAGCTGGGTTTCTCAACCTCAGCACTGTTGACATTTAGGGCTGGATAATGATTTTGTGGGGGCTGTCCTGTGCATCCCAGGATGTTAAGCAGCAGCCCCGGCCTCTGCCCTCTAGATGCCAATAGCAAGCCCCTTCTCCAGTAGTGACACCAAAAATAACTCCATACCTTGCCAAATGTGACCTAAGGAGCAGAATTGGCCCCTGTTGAGAACCACTGATGGTAGCACTCCTTTCTCGTTGGTTTGTTTTTTAATCTTTGTTTTTGATGTTGATTGATTATTTGATATATTATGCTTACATTTTCACAGGAGTCATTCCTTTTTCTGATATTTGAAAATATTGTTTGAATAGTAGATTTCCTTTTCCTATATACATACTGTATATACTTCAATTTATAGTAACTTCTCATATGAGGCAATTGTCAGTTTTCCTATGGTGAATATTAAAGGAAGAAAAAAGTGTGTGTATAAACTTTTGGAGAGACATAGATGGAAGTCTAATGTTTTCTTATACTATTTAACTTGGTACAAATTAAAAGATTACATATAAGAAATATAATAGTTTAGAAAATGGGAATAACAATCATGTCATACTGTACTATAGGAGTTGTGAAAAGAGGTTTAAAATGGTACCAGGAGGCTCTGCTGCTGTTAACAATAATAAAGGTTAAGACAGAGTGTGGCACAGAGTAAGCAAGCACTGTGTTTGCTATTACCTTATTACCATGTTTATTAGATAGTTTGATCTAAAGTCTTCATAGTCATCTTTGATGATGTCTTGGCATTTGTCACTAGAGCCACTTTTTGAGTTATTTAACACTGTTTTCCAGATTGTGTTATTTTCAACCTGTCGAAATTGAGGGAAAGCAGTTTTTGAATTTCATATTTGTTTTTTCTTGGAAATGTTATCCCAATCCACAGATTTGCTCTTTATTACCTCTGTAATTAATATTTAACTGTGTTGCTCCTATACCTAATTCACAAAAAATATGTTCACAGTCAAAAGAATACTTGAATTTATAAGGTCGTATTCCCTGAAATAATTAAAAAATCTTCATTAAATTTATGTGGCTCCTTTTCCACTGATTTAAGGATTAACAGGGACCCAGGAAATAGTATTAAGAAGCATTTTTTTCTTTTTTAAGATTTTATTTATTTATTTGAGAGAGGGAGAACGTGAAAGGGGGGAGGGTCAGGGAGAAGCAGACTCCCCGCTGAGCAGGGAGCCTGATAGGGACTGGATCCTGGGACTCTAGATCATGATGTGAGCTGGAGGCAGTCGCTTAATGGACTGAGCCAACCAGGCACCCTCAAGAAGCATTTAAACAAGAGATGAGGGGCATCTGGGCCACTCAGTCAGTTAAGCACCCAATTCTCGATTTTGGCTCAAGTTATGATCTCAGTCGTGAGATCAAGCCCTACATCAGGTTCTGTGCTGGGCATGGAACCTGCTCAAGATTCTCTCTCTCCTCCTCCCTCTCTCCCCCTCCCTGCCCCCAACTCCCTCTCACCCCTGTTTGTGTGCCTGTTCTCTATCTCTCAAAAAAAAAAAAAAAAGATAGAATCAAAATTATTCCTCTCATGGTAGATCAGATTATTTTTGTTTCATTATTAGATATGATATTAGATAGTGACATTCAGTGTTTTACATTTATATTTTTATGAGTTGGATACCATCCTGCCTAACTGACATGACTGTAAGAAACGAGACTGGGCAGTTTATGGAGAATAAGAAAATATTCAGCATAAATGATGGTAGAGACTCATTTTTCTGTCAAGCCACAGATTGAAATGGTTCACCTACCTGAACAATAATAGAGGCTAAGATTATTTTAAATAAAATTATAATCTTCAGCATCCTGTTTTTATTCAGAATTTACATTTATTTGGTTCACAACTAAATAAATATAAATTCTTTAAATAATTTTGTTTATTCGGTAATTACAGTGGTCACAGAAAAGAGCACTTCAGTGAGAGCTCTGCTGCTGCTAACAGTATAAAGTATAAAGGTATAATCTCGTAAATAGGAAATTGGAGTTTATCTCTTAATTTCTTACTAATAAACTAAACTTTATATATAATAAATAAATAAAAATATAAACTTATATTTATATATTAATATATACACATGTATATATTAATATGTACATACATCCATGCATGTATGTAGGTATGTATAAATTGACAAGTTATGGGGCGCCTGAGTGGCTCCGTTGGTTAAGTGTCTGCCTTCGGCTCAGGTTGTGATCCCAGGGACCTGGGATCTAGCTCCGCATAGGGCTCTCTGCTGAGTGAGAAGTCTTCTTCTCCCTCTCACTCTCCTTCTGTGTGCACTCTCTCTCTCTCAAATAAATAAAATAAAATTTTTGAAGTAAGTAAATTGACAAATTATGCCATGATACAGGAATTTTTTTGTTAATTTTGGTTTGATGTTTTAGTATTTTAGTTGGTTATTTAAAAGGTGTCATTTTTGCTTTGTAGGTCAGCATGATGGACCATTGCCCAGACAGCATGCAGGATTATTGCCAGAGTCTCTTATTTGGGCATATATTGTCCAACTGAGTTCTGCATTGCGTACTATTCACACAGCAGGTTTGGCATGTCGAGTTATGGACCCAACAAAGATTCTGATAACTGGCAAAACAAGGTATTAGTATTTTGAGTTTTGGTTTCTTTATTGCACATCTAACCTATGACAGCTTAGTAAATTGATTTAATTCTACCTTTTCATGTATTCCATCCAGAAAAACTGCTGTGACTTTGAGTTCATTTGTAAGTTTAAAAAAGAAATGTTGAATTCTTAATAAAATGCCTGTTTATTAACCAAGAATCTTGTAAGGGTTAGGGAAGTATATATATTTAGGGTTGGGGGGATATAGACATAATATCAATATACCTTTTCTGTGTATAACTGTGGTTCTCAGATTGTAGCATGAAACAGAATTACCTGGAGGGCTCATTAATAAGCACACTCTATTGGGTTCCACCCCAGAGTTCTCCTTCAGGAGGCCTGATAATTTACATTTCCAGCATATTCTTAGGTGATGCTGTTGCTGTTCACTGGGTCTCCTGCTTTGAGAACCATTGACACAAAATCAAGTAACAGCCCTTGACTTCACCAGTTTTATTTGAATTACTGTAATTTTGAGAGTTATCTCAGATAGCATAGCATAAAGAGCTCAAGATTTGGTACATGTTATTTGGGTTCATCATATTCTAGGTCTGTTAGTTGCTATTTATATGATCCTGAGCAAGTTCTGTAACTTCTGTGTATGCAACAACCTTGTAAGATAGGTACTATTATTATCTGTTCCACATTTATAAGGTACCTCTCTCAGAAGATTATTGAGAGGACTGAATGACTAATACATGTAAAATTGAATGACTAATACATGTGAGTGATACCTAATACATCTTCAGCAAATGTGAGAAATCTTATTAGTTCTCTTTCATGAATAATTAATAAAGAAGCAGCTTGTTGTAGTGAAAAGACCACTGGCCTGGTAGTCAGAGGTGTGAGTTGTAGTCCTGACTTTATCCATTTCTGGCTTCTATAACATTATAGGCCTGTCATTAATATTTTTGAGCCTTAATTTCCAACTCATCTCTAAAGTGGTATTTGATAGAGGTTACATGGGGAGGTTAGACTAGGTAATATTCTGAGATCCTAATAATATAGGAAATGTTAAATTTTTTAAAAATTTCATTTTAATAATTTTTTAAAAATTCTCTGGTCTTTAAAGGTTGCGAGTAAATTGTGTTGGAGTTTTTGATGTTTTAACATTTGATAACAGTCAGAATAATAATCCATTGGCATTAATGGCTCAATACCAGGTGAGTAAGAAGGAACATTGGGTACTTTCTTAATAACTTAAGGCTTGATTTTCTTTTAAGACAGATTTTATTTATTTTTAAAGTGTTTCTGGGGTGTTAAATCTATATTTCAGTTTATTCTGGGGGTGTCTCTGTGCCAACTGTGTACATGTATTTCTTCATCACTGTTATGTATGTAGTGTAAAGCCCTTATGAGTGGGAATATAGAAAGTTAATGACAGTGTCAAAGACTAACTGTTCAAATGAAAATGTATTTATGTGATGAGGAAATTTTTCCTCAGCATAGATTAAAACAGATTAATTAGTTGAATAAATTATATTAAATGACATTTTCCTTTTTTTCACTTCTTTAATGTGTTAAAATTATAGCTGTTATTTTTACTTTTAGATATTGTCCCCCTACCAATCCCAAAATTTTAGAAATATTTTTGAAGGAATATTATTGTATTGCCATTTTCTAAATTTTTTTCTTTTACATGCTCCTTGTATATAATCAGAATTTGATTCTAGTCTAGTCATAATAATAGTGTAGATCTAGGCCCCTTTGATGTTTTTTGCTGTTTATTAATACTACTTGATTCATATGAGGCATAGAAGAATAAGACCCTGTCTCTGCAGGGAGCGTTAAGTGTGTTGCTTTTGCCTTGATTACTCTGTGCAAGTAACACTGCTCTGTAAAGTAATTATTTCATATCATTCATCATTGCAGTACTTCACATTTTTTTTAAAAAGAATTTATTTATTTATTTGATAGACAGAGATCACACAAGTAGGCAGAGACAGGCAGAGAAGGGGAGGGGAGAAGCAGGCTCCCTGCCGAGCAGAGAGCCTGATGCGGGACTCCCTGCCCAGCGGAGAGCCTGATGCGGGACTCGATCCCTGGACGCTTGGATCATGACCCGAGCCGAAGGCAGCGGCTTAACCCACTGAGCCACCCAGGCGTCCCAGTACTTCACATATTTTAGAGGATATGCAGGTGCTGTTTTAAGTCAGTGTTAATTTTTGTGTGAGAAATTTTTGGTGTCTCTGAACATTTATTAACTGATAGAAGTTTGATATAAGGCAGAATCTCTTAATTACATGGAGAAGCAAAGAAGGAAAAATACACTTTACCTTTTCATTGCCTTCTCGTTTTGACTTGTTTTGTTTAAATCCTTAAAAAGAGATTTTAGTTTACTTTATATTATAAGCCCAAATTTCTGAACAAAAAGAAAAAGAATGAGAATTAGTAGAGTCTAAGTAGTGCCTGGTAATCCAATTCATGTGTAAACCTCTTTTACTGCAGAACCAGAGACAGTACAGTCCCCAAGATTTAGAGCCACTCATCACTTTGAGTTACACGCAGACTTTTCACATCTTCCTTCCCCTCTGCTCCTGCCCAGCCAAACTCAGCAGCAGCCAAGCTGTCCTGGTTGGTAGCACCATCTAGTGGGCACCACACAGAAGAATTTGACTACCATTTCCCCCCAGCAGCTTTCTTCTGCAGAAGGGGATTTGCTCACTCTTTCTTATCTAGGGTGGTGGTTCTTAGTGACTTTCCTTCTTACCTTCTTATACCTGGTGCCTAACTAACTAGCTCTGGAGATTTTTCTTCCTAGCTTCCTAATCCCTGTACTTCTAGAAGTGACTGATTATTGACTGAAATACTAGTGATTTTTCATGTATCCAGGAAAAGAATATTGAATTTTTGAGGAGAAATTAGACATTATTTAGAACCAGTGCTACCTAACTCTATTGAAAGTATCTGGAAACCCCAGGTCCTCATTAAAAAAATGAAACACCTTACAGTTTTGTTTTTTTACAAGTATAGCCTTAAGGTTCTCATTCTTCTTTTTTCTTGAATAGAGTTCTTTAAAAAAAAATTACTAGTATAAGACTACTTTGATTTTGGTTTTCTGTGAGTATAGCAGTATTATCTTCCCTTTTTTCTTTGTGAATATACATTATTTTAGTTATGTTAGTGGTTGTGTGGTTACCTTGAAAAACAACTCTTTTTAAGAAAAAGTAACCCTAGAGTTCCAAACAAACAACTCTTAAGTAAGCATTTGGGACAATTGATTGGTAAGTTAGGAACTGCCTTCATTCATAAACTCAGGCTGCTTTCAACCAGTCATCACCTTCCCTTTATTTTCCAGCAGTAAAGGATATCTCAGGTTTTCTTCTTTTTTTTTCCCCCTTTATTTTTTGGGGGTGGGTGATGTTTGTGTGGAAGATTTTTCATATAGCTTATGGTAAGGTAAAGGAGAGAATTAAAGATAGTCACAGTGGGGGATTGTGATTGTAGAGAAGAGGGTACATGAGAAAGGAGTGCATTGTTTCTTGTAGTCTATTTTTCATAGTCTGTTTCAGACACGTGAATAGAGACTGACTTTCAGTAAAGTGGACATAAGTAGAGCCATAGATAGAATCAGAGAAAAATCAAGAAATCAAGAATCAGGAAGAAACTGAAAATGAGTGGGGGGAAAACCTCCAGAATTCAACAAATGGGGGGAAAAACCAGATGGAGGTAAGAAGCAAAATAACAAATGGAAAACTATTTGGCTGGCAAATAAGGAAAGGAGAGTTACTAAGCTTTTATGATATTAAACTCTCTTAATTAAACAGGACTTCATTAACCTCTTAGTTAAAATCATTTTTAATTTAATCTGAATTATGTGATGTGTATACCTTATTTCTAAAACTGGGCATTCCCACTTTGAGTCAGCTTTAGAAAGGTGGTGGGATGTATTCAAAATCAGATGTTCTTATTTTAAAATCCCATCCAGGCTTTCAGCTATCTTGGGCTTTGTTTTCCTGTCTCATTAATAGGAAATACTGGAATGTTCTAGGTGGGAGGTTTAGTTACAGCATCAATTCAGGGTGGAGCGAAACTGAAAATTCTATTGTTTTAAGGGTTGGGAGGCTGTATGGTGGTACATGCTGCTCAAATACTTGGTAACTAATAGCAACCTTCAGTTTGCTGAGAATATGGGATTGAAACACAGAAATTTCCATTTAGCATTTACTTGTACTGATTTCTCTTGACCCACATATTTATGGTTTCATTACATAACTTGGAATATTTTATTTGACCTTGAGAATGATTGAGGAGAATCCTTTTTGAGTTCATTCATAGCAGTGCCCTCCGGAGAACAGAAATGATGGCAACAGTAATAGTGCTCCCTCCTATGCTACCTCCCCTCCTGCCTTTCTGGGCTCCTAACTCTTGTACCACAAATGAAGTTGTAAAAAGTTTCTTTGACATAAATCCATGGCATCTCTTATTCTGATAAGAGTCAAAGTAGTTTTTTTAATCCATTTTTCCACTGTTTATAGGATCTCATGTTCAAAGTGGCAGATTCATCAATGCTGGTTTTGGATGAATTTTTGAATTTGGATTTTTTGATGTTATTTTAGTAATGGGAGTTTGACTTCTTCTTTATACTTTATTATAAAATTTTGGATAAAATGTTAATGATAGCTGTATAGTGCTTAAGTTTCATTAGTAAGTGCCTTCAAATATTCACCTATTCTGCAGCTATGCCATTTATAAACATTCCACGTTCCACAAGCCAGTGGTTCTTTTTTTTTTTTTTTTTAAGATTTTATTTATTTATTTCAGAGAGAGAGAGTGAGAGAGAGCATGAGACGGGAGAAGGTCAGAGGGAGAAGCAGACTCCCCGCAGAGCTGGGAGCCCGATGTGGGGCTTGATCCCGGAACTCCGGGATCATGACCTGAGCTGAAGGCAGCTGCTTTAACCAGTTGAGCCACCCAGGCACCCAAGCCAGTAGTTCTTAACCCTGGCTGCATACCAGAATTCTTGTGGAAACTTTGAAAAATTCTAATACCTAGATCTTACCAGACTAGTAACACCAGAATTGGGGTCAAGGGGTTGGTCACAGGGTGATTTTTTTTTAAGCTCCTCAGATGATTTTAATGTATAGTTAGATTTGAAAACTTTTTATAGTAAATCAGTATTCAGTAAATGTATCCAGTAATTCAGATCTTGAAGATCTACAGTTTTCTGTTGAAATTACTTCAAATGATTGTATTTAATGCTGAGCTATTCCATTTTCCTAGGCATATAATTATTATAGTTACCTGCCAAGAAGGGTCACTTTGGATAACCATTCTGTTTCCTGGAGTTGTAATAGGTAATAGAGAGCTTACCTCAATTCAGCTAGCTGTCTTTTTTTTTTTTTAAGATTTTATTTATTTTGTCAGAGAGAGCGAGCACAGGCAGACAGAGTGGCAGGCAGAGGCAGAGGGAGAAGCAGGCTCCCTGCTGAGCAAGGAGCTTGATGTGGGACTCGATCCCAGAACGCTGGGCTCATGACCTGAGCTGAAGGCAGCTGCTTAACCAACTGAGCCACCCAGACGTCCCATCAGCTAGCTGTCTTTTGAAAATTCTTTTAGAAGGAAAGCCTCAGAGTGGTAAATCTTAAAAAACAAAAAAAAAACCACCCAGATTGGTAGGGAGGTAAGCATGCAGGCAGACAGAGAGATAGTTAGATTGATACCAGGTGGCTACAGAGCTCTCAAAGATCTGTTATAATATAAGGAAAAATTACCTATTTGGAAACAAGGGCAGACAGGATGTCATTGGAGTTTGCAGTGTTTTCGATGTTCTAAAAAACATGCTCTGAAATCAGGTAATGGTTATGTTGTGTTCGGAATAAAGGAATAACTTTTCTTCAAATAATTCTCAAACTCCCACTGTATTTTGGGTATAATGGAAAGTAAAAAGGGGACATACTGTAAGTTGTAATGATCATAGTAAAGCAAGAATATAGTAACCAGCCTTAAATTTCTTGTAATAATAAGAATGTCAGCTCTGTCTAAATTAAAAAGAAAAAAAAAATTTTTTTTAAACTTTAAGGCAGCAATTCCATAGTTGGCTTGTAAATTGCTCAAAGTAATGTTTCTTGGAGCTACATTCATCAGAATTGTCTGGGTGCTTTTAAAATGTTGGGCCTGCTCACCCAGACCTACCAAATGAGAATCTCTGGTGGAGAGGCTCATCTTATGAGCTCCCAGGTGATTCTGAGCGCCAATATTGGAAAACCCCGTGCTGGGAGTTCCGCTTTTTTGTAAAGGTGCCGGCAGTAGTGGCAGTGTATTATATTTGTACCTTATAAAATAAAAATTAAAAGTTATATTTATTCTTCCATGTCAGCAAGCAGATCTGATATCGTTAGGAAAAGTTGTGTTGGCTTTGGCTTGCAACTCTTTGGCAGGAATTCAGCGAGAGAATTTACAGAAAGCCATGGAACTGGTGACAATCAACTACTCCTCTGACCTGAAGAATCTGATTTTGTAAGTTTTACTAAACGATTAAGTGTATGTAATGATCATGAGATGAGACAGCTTTTTCATAAAGGCCTTTTAATAGTGATAGTATTTTAGTTCTTACTATTTGAAATCAGGCAGAACACGGTTAAACAACCTTTAAATTCTTTATTGTTAAGTATATATTTCTTTGAATAAATTATATACCAGTGTATTTAGTTATTGATGTTTTAAACATTTGGCCTCTAAAGTTGCATTGGTATTCACTAGCTACATAAGCTTTTTAAGTTTAAAATAAAAGAAATTACTTATTCAGTTGCACTAGCCACATTTCAAGAGCTCAAAAGCCACATGTGGCTCCTGGCTAATATATCCCATAATCTCCGAAAGTGCAGTTAGACAGTGCTGCTCTAGAGTGATCGGTATCTCTCTGAACACTGTCATAAATAAACCTCTGATGTAATCCAGTTACAGACTCTGTAGCCAAAACATCCACTCCAGAAAGCATGTTTGTCAGGGTCCCAGTATCTTCAGACTTTCAAGAAGTCCTTGAGTATGGGCTTGAAATGTTTTTGACTTAGGAGGAACCCACTGTGGAGTACAGTCATCACAGAAAGACTCAGACACACACCTGAGATACATCTAGCATTGGGGCATTCCAGAGGGTGGACAACCATAATTCTTATTTTGAGTTATTCTAGAGAACAGATGTTAGGCTATCTCTTGACCTTTTTCCCATTCTGTTCTAGAAGCAGTTGGAGCATAATGATCCTTTTCAGTGTCTTAGTTTTAAGCTGTTCCTTCTGATTTTTCTTTGTAGTCTTGGATGGCTCGGATTCTTTTTTGGACTAGTCCTGGATATAAAATTGAGGGTTAGAGGATGGGGCTGCCCACTTGTGCTTTGTTACACTAGTGTAAATGTCCTTGCTCATGACAGAGTCCTGGAAGCCAGTAGTTGCCCAGTGTTCCTATTAATAATCAGATGATTGCTCTTTCAAATGAAAATATTGGTTTCATATGTTTTCACAGCAGTGATTCCTAGCCTTAATTTGCAACATCTAGGATGTTTCAAATAATCTCGAGTAGTAATCTCCAAATTTTCTTTTTAAAATACTGGGAGTAAAAAAAAAAAAAAAAACTGGGAGTAAAGGATATAATTGTAACAAACTAGCCATCTGTTAATAATTGTTGGAACCGGGTGATGGTACATGGACATTCATTATACCATTCTGTCTATAAATTTTCCTTAATAAAAAGTAAGTAAAAAAGCAGTACTTTCATACTAATAACAGCTGTATAGAGCAACAAACTGTGTATCAGGTACTTTTGAACTGATGTCAATGAATTAGTTTTCCCAATAACCCTATAAATTAGCTCCATTTTAGAGATGACAAAACTGAGGCATAGAGGGGTAAAGTAACTTGCCAGAGTCACAAAGCTTGTAATAACTTTTAAGTAGTTAGATATAAATATGTCAGTAATTACAGAAAAATAGCTAAGACATAGATTATCCACACAAGTATTTTATTCAACAAAAGAATGCCTTTTCTGTGCCAGACTAAAGATACTGTGAACGAGATGAACAAAATCCCTAACTTCGGGGCGCCTGGGTGGCTCAGTGGTTTAAGCCTCTGCCTTCGGCTCAGGTCATGATCTCAGGGTCCTGGGATCGAGCCCCACATTGGGCTCTCTGCTCAGCGGGGAGCCTGCTTCCCCCCCCCCCCACTCTCTGCTTGTCTCTCTGCCTACTTGTGATCTCTCTGTCAAATAAAGAAATAAAATCTTTAAAAAAAAAAAAAAAAACCTTGAAAAAAAAATCCCCAACTTCTGGAGCTTCCACCCTAATGGGGAGGAGATAACAAACATGTAAACAAATAAGGTGTTTGCAGGTAGCGCTAAAGTCCAATGAAGAAAGTAAGATAGAATTATAAACAGAGAGGTGAGAAGGGGAGACTACTTTAATGAGAATGATTAGGAAATGGCTCACCGGTCAGGATAGGCAGTAACAGGTCATGGTCATCTTTGTATTCTAGCAGGTAGCTTTTTGAAATGTAGTATTTTTCTGCCTCAGTTATAATGGTAGAAGAAACTGAATTGGTCTCTTCTGATGTATGTTAGTGCCTGAAGATTTCTCAGAAATAACATGACAACTGGCAAATGAAGTTGCAGAGCAGAAGGCAGCTTCCTAAAAAGTTGAGCCTTGTTTGATTTATCAAAATTGAAGACCCAGTATTAGTTTCAAAAATTATTTTGAAGAGCAATAGAAAAATCTCTTCCCTATAATCACCCCCTATTTCCTCCCTCCAAAAAAGTTTGTAACAGTCTTTTCATGTCCCACTATTGTAAGGAAGGGTTTGAGAATGGGATTAAGTATAACCCTACTCAACTTTCCTTTCTCATTTTCATAATAGCAAAGATGTAAAAGAGACTTATTTCTTCTGTTGGCTCTTAAAATTTTCCAGAGAAATCATTAAGTCTTTTTTATTTATTTTCTTTAAAAGATTTTATTTATCCATTTGAGAGAGAGTGAGAGCATGAGAAGGGAGAAGGTCAGAGGGAGAAGCAGACTCCACGTGGAGCTGGAAGCCCGATGCAAGACTCGATCCCAGAATTCTGGGATCATGACCTGAGCCGAAGGCAGGTGCTTAACCAATTAAGCCTCCCAGGCTCCTGAGAAATCATTAAGTCTTACAAGTGAATTTGACTTGCATGAAAAAATGTTTTCAAATTTATGTAAACTAATACGATGGTAGCAGGGACAGCTATGTGCTTGTGGGTTGTGTGTGTGTGTTTTTTTAATTACATGTTTGGCATTCAAGTGATTCTTTATCTTCACCAGGTATTTGTTGACTGACCAAAACAGGATGCGAAGTGTAAATGACATCATGCCCATGATTGGTGCTCGATTTTATACTCAATTGGATGCTGCTCAAATGAGAAATGATGTCATAGAGGAAGACCTTGCAAAGGTAATGATCTAGTTACAAAGAGATATACACACTTGGCACCTGTATGTGCAGAGAGATAAAAAACACAGTAATTTCTGTGCTAAGTATAGGACATAATTGGCTAAGATCATTTGCAGATATATTTGTCCAAACTTAAGTATTTTGATTTCTTTTGTCCTCTGGGCATTTTTTTTTCTCTTCATGATTTTGCTATGGTCAATTGACATAGTCTTGATGTTTTTCATGTATGTTACTTTAACTATTCTGAAAATGCCCAGCTGTATGATCTTCTTGAATATTACTATTGAATGGAATGGAAATATTATATTCAAAACTATAACCAAAAGGTGGGGATTTTAGGATTTAGTATTTATTGCTTAAAGGTAATAATGGTATAGGATACCAATTTTATAAAATTTTGCTTTTATATTCAGTTAGCTGGAATATTAATATTTTCTTTCTTTTCAAAATGTTTTATAGGAGGTTCAAAATGGAAGACTGTTTAGGCTTCTAGCAAAATTGGGAACAATCAATGAGAGGCCGGAGTAAGGATTTTCAGTATTTTACAATATATTTTCAATCGGGGTGTTAACTGGAATGTGTTTTCCGTACTCTTACTGGTTTTATTTGGAAAAAGAGAAAAATTCTCATGTGAAGTGACCTTAAGTCTGCTATGGTAGCAATTAGGATGCTGCTTTTTAACTATATCTGGTTGTTCTTAGGGATTCCACACACACATACACATACAGAAAAGATACTGTTAGAACTCTCTATTGTGGTCTATACAGGAGGGAACGTTTTATGACTTTAAGTACTGCCTCTGTCCTATCTCCTTTTTGAAGTGTGGTAAGTTCAGTTTACTGTAGTCAGATTAGAGACTTCAGACAGGTCTAATTGTTGCATGCCCCTTGTCTTCTATTAAAGGGCATTATTTATAGCCATCATATCAATGACACCATCACCTTACATTATTTGTCATTTAGTTTTGCCTCATTTGCAGGTTAGAGTTACCATATGTTCAAGAAAGAAGTAGAATTGATGTCTGTACTAAGTAGTAACTGTCAAGAACAGGTGCAACAGTATTATAGCTGTTGTCACTGTAGCATAAGTGACGTTACAGGAATGTTACCTCTGTTAATAGATAGGTGATACATAAATACTTCTCAAGGAAGTTTTTTTGACCACAGAATTCATGTTCACTTCACTTTCTTGAAAGTTAAAAAGAAAAACTCAATTAGTATTTTTCATGATAATTTTTCTAAATGAAGGGGCGCCTGGGTGGCTCAGTGGGTTAAGCCTCTGCCTTCGGCTCAGGTCATGATCTCAGGGTCCTGGGATCGAGCCCCGCATCCGGCTCTCTGCTCCGCGGGGAGCCTGCTTCCTCCCCCTCTCTCTCTGCCTGCCTCTCTGCCTACTTGTAATCTCTGCCTGTCAAATAAATAAATAAAAATCTAAAAAAAATTTTTTTTTCTAAATGAGGAGAAGATGACATTAGGGAAAAAAAAATTTCTGGCTATTTCTTCTGGCATTTGTTTATTTAAAAATTGATATGCTTATAGTACTATTTCTTGATTTTTTTCCCCCCAGTATTTAACTCAGCTAATGACTTTGTCCTATGAAAGATGAGGGTTTATCTTTCATACCCCTTCCCTTAACCAAACACACACACAAGTATGCACGTTCTACCACTTAGACCATAATTTTGAGTTAAATCTTCATTTAGTGTTGACATCAGTATAACAGGGTAAATTTGTTCATTGTTGTACCACATAGTAAACCATGACTATATTTTTTTTCTTTTGTATTTTGTTTCTTTTGTTTTTGTTTTCCTGGGGTTAATAATTGTCTTATATAGAAAACTAAGGAAATGAAAAAATATTGACCCACCAGTTTATTCCAGACTCGCCAGAGTTATGAAACACCTTTCCAAATGGTCAAAAATAGATAACCTATCAGCTCCTTTTTCTTTCTCCCCCTTAGAGAAATTGCCCCTGGAGCCTCTGTCCTTCTATTCCTATCTGGGCTGGTTGAGCTTTAAGCCTGCTCACACTCACACTTTAGAACTGGAGCTTCCCTTCACTATTATCCTGGGAGTTCTCATTGTCTCTCCCTTTGTGTTGGATACCCTGTCTCTTGCTTTTTTCCTTGGTTTATTTTTTGATTAATTAGCGCACGTCCTCCTGTAGCTTCCTGAGAGAGGTGAGTTTTTTGAGTCTTTGTAAGTCTGAAAATATCTTTATTCTGTTTTTACACTTTATTGACAGTATGAGTGGGTATAGAATTCTAGATAGTCCTCAGAAAATTCTTTTTATTAAGTCTTTTGAATAGATTAATATGAACCAGTTTTTTGAAAAGCAGAAAAGTGTGTGCAGTGAAAAAAAATATCTCCTACTTGTAACGTCCCCAGTCTTTCCACTTTCTCCCACTAATCTTTATTTCATATAAATATGCCCGAGTTACAGTGATATATTCTAATCTCTCTCCTCCCCCTTTTTAATGTATACAAGTTGTAGACCATGCACAGTGTTCTGTATGTTGCTTTTTCCTCCTAACTGTATTTTGGAAATCTTTTTGTTTGGGTATGTTTGGCATATACCAAACACTATTCTCAGTAGTTTAAAAATATGACCTAACCTTACTCCTCGTAACAACCTTGTGGTGCAGGTACCATTAGTATTCCCACTTAAGAGAGATATTTGGGCATAAAGAGGTTAAATACTGGGCGCCTGGGTGGCTCAGTCAGTTAAGCGTCTGCCTTCAGCTCAGGTCTTGATCCTGGAGTCCTGGGATCAGGTACCATATCGGACTCCCTGCTCACTGGGGAGTCTGCTTCTCCCTTTCCCTCTGTCCCTCTCCCCTGCTCCTGCTCTCGCTCACTGTCATTCTCTCTCAAATAATATCTTTGAAAAAAGAAAAAAAAAGAAGTTAAATACCTTTAACAAGGTCACATCATTAGTGAGTATATGAGCCAGAATTTGAATCCAGACAGTATGGTTCTAGAGTCCATGCTCTTAACCTTAATGCTCTGCTTCTATAATCTATATAGCTATGTAATAGTTCATTCTGTGGATACACCATAATTTATTTCTCCAATTCCTTATCAATAGACATTTGAGTTGTTTTCAGTGTTTTGCTAGTATAAACAGTGCTGCAGGGACTGACTTATGCATACTTAGTTTTATGTGTGCGTGGATACAGGCCCAGTTGTGATTGTTAGGTCTGCGGATGTGTGACTATAGACTGTTACAGAAGGGTTTCCCAGTGTATGATGCATGAGAGCCTTTTGCCAGCAATACTTTTTCAGCTTGTGGATTTTTGTCAACCTGTTAGATGAGAGATTGAATCTCAGTGCAGTTTTATTTTGTATTAACTTTTACAAGCATGTTGCCTGTCATTTTTATGTTTTGATCCATTTCTCTTCCTTTTTCTGTCCATATCCTTGGTTCATTTTTATTTTCAGTTGAATTGTCTGTCTTGATGTATACAAGCTAGAGAGAGTTATCTTTTGTGATCATTTTCTTTTTAGTTTGTCATTTTCTTTTGACTCTGCTCAGTTTTTTCCCATTTAGACATTTATATATGTAGTCTTAATTGATCAAACTTCTCTTATGCTTCTGGATTTTGAATCATGGAAAGGAGAAAGGCCTTTTCTACTCCCACTATTTCAAAGGAATTATCTCATGATTTCTTCTAGAGTACTTATGGTTTTACTTTTTTTCATATTAAATTTTTATATATGTGGAATTTATATAGGGTGTGTGGTATGTATTCATCTCCTCTACCCTTTCCCCTCAGAAGACTACCCAGTAGCCCAAAAGTTATTTATTGCATAGTCTAGCTTTTCTGCACTGGTTTAAGGCAGCACTTCTTTCACATTAGTATTTTAATGACTAATGTTCTAAAATCTGGTAGGTGCTAGTTCTTTCTTGTATCCATTTCATTGCCTGTCATTTGTTTTCCTAAAACTGCTCAATTTTCTGTATAAATTCTAGAGTCAGCTTTTTTGTTTAAAAAAAAAAATCCAGGGACGCCTGGGTGGCTCAGTTGGTTGAGCAGCTGCCTTCGGCTCAGGTCATGATCCCAGCATCCTGGGATCGAGTCCCACATCGGGCTCCTTGCTCGGCAGGGAGCCTGCTTCTCCATCTCCCTCTGCCTCTACCTGCCACTCTGTCTGCCTGTGCTTGCTCTCTCTCTCTAACAAAAAAAAAAAAAAAAAAAAAAAAAAATTAAAAAAAAAAATCCATAAACCTGATGGTATTTTTTTTGAGAAGTTAACGTTTTCATTAATAAACTTAAGGAGGATTTGTGTTTATAGATGTTGAGTTTCTTAACTAAGGTAATGGTCTGTCATCATACCTGTTGACGCCTACTTTACTATTCTTAAGTGCTGAAGTTGTGCCTTATGTTGTTGTAGCACACTTAAGTTTACTAGGTATTTTTTCTTGTTGCTATTGTAAATGCTAACGTCCCACCCATTCTTTTTAATCTAGTCTAATCTTAATCTCTTAATCTAATAAATTATTAGATTGTTTATTATTGGGGCACATAAAAATTACTGATTTCTGTACATTTTGTACCCTGGTATCTTAGTGTTTGGATAGTTTTTCACTAGATTTTCTTGGGTTTCTCAGATACATAGTCCTATCTCCAAATATAGTTACATTTCCTCCTTCCTAATTTCTATTCTTTTACTTTCTCTGGAGTGATTGTGTTAGCTAGTACCTCTAGTACATAGTTAAGTAATAGTAATGATAATTTCTGTCAAAATTTGAAGCATTGCACCATTGTCTTTTAACTTCCAGATTCAAAGCCATTTTCTTTTCAAACCCTTGCCCTTCCCCTGTGCTTTTAGAATCTTTATCAGTGATGTTCAGAAATTCACAGTGATTTGCCTTGGTATGCCTTGTTGATTCATTTTGATGAATTAACAGGTATCCAGACCCTCTTAATCTTAGAAACTGATGTCCTTCAGTTCTTTGTTATTTCTTTGATAATTTCACCCTTTGGAATTTCCATTGCTCAGATGTTAGACCATGGCAGTTGATTTTCTAACATTCTCTACTGTTTTCTTTATTGTATCTTTTTGTTCTACTTTCTAGGTAATTATCTCTATTTTGTCTAAAAATAAAAGTTTTTTTCTAATCTGTTTTTTTAATAATTTTTAAATTTTTTTATAAACATATAATGTATCGTTAGCCCCAGGGGTACAGGTCTGTGAATCGCCAGGTTTACACACTTCACAGCACTCACCATAGCACATACCCTCCCCAAAGTCCATAACCCCACCACCCTCTCCCTCCCCCCTCCCCCCAGCAACCCTCAGTTTGTTTTGTGAGATTAAGAGTCTCTTTGGTTTGTCTCCCTCCCGACCCCATCTTGTTTCATTTATTCTTTTCCTACCCCCCAAACCCCTCATGTTGCATCTCCACTTCCTCATATCAGGGAGATCATATGATAGTTGTCTTTTTCCGATTGACTTACTTCGCTAAGCATAATACCCTCTAGTTCCATCCACGTTGTCGAAAATGGCAAGATTTCATTTCTTTTGGTGGCTGCATAGTATTCTATTTTGTGTGTGTGTATGTGTGTGTGTGTGTGTGTCTGTGTCTGTGTCTGTGTGTGTGTGTGTGTGTATACCACCTCTTCTTTATCCATTCATCTGTTGATGGACATCTAGGTTCTTTCCATAGTTTGGCTATTGTGGACATTGCTGCTATAAACATTCGGGTGCACATGCCCCTTCAGATCACTACATTTGTATCTTTAGGGTAAATACCCAGTAGTGCAATTGCTAATCTGTTTTTGAATTTTTAAGTTTCTGCTGTCATATTTCTAATTTTCAAGAACTTTCTGTTCTCTAAATATTTGTCTTATAGCATCTAATTCTTATTTCTCTGAGACTCTCAGTTAAAGATTTTTGGTTAGGTTTTATTTTGTTCTAAGTTCTGTTCCCTGCAATCTCATAGGAATCAAGATTTCGTTTTATTTTGTTTTGTTCATTTTCCAAAGGGTTTCTGATCCTTGGCTATGCATTCATATTAAAAATGACCTTTTTCAGGGTACCTGGCTGGCTCAGTCAGAAGAGCATGTGACTCTTGATCTTGGGGTTGTAAGTTTGATTCCTACATTGGGTGTGGAGATTACTAAAAAAATAAATGAATAAACTTTTTTAAAAATGACATTTTTCCATCTAAAAAGCTAACGGGAAAGTCCTTGCGGGGTCAGGGATTGTAGAATGTGTGGCAAAGTAGTGTGATGTTGTTATGTATAATTTTTGTTTTGTTTTTCTTTTCTGTTTTTTGTTTGTAGATTCTTAAACATCAGAATTTCTCTTGGGCAGGTCCATATCCAGAAAAAAAAATGTTCAGTCTTTGTCTGTAGTATAAACCCAGAGTCTAACTTTGGGTAGCCGAAGTTAAAGGAAGTGTTGGTTAAATAGTCTCAGCCACCATCTCCTGCTCATCTTGGCATCCTGGAGTCTGGAGCTTCTTTGTTCACCCTGTCTAGAAAGATTTCTGGTACCCTTTCCGGCAAATTTCTGCAAAGCAGAAGTGGAGGCAGGGATAAAAAAAGAGGTTATCTATTTGTTATTTATAGAACTTTTCATCAGTGCTGCCATTTCCAGCTTTAGTTTATACCTGCGCTTTCAGTGGTACCAATGATTTCCCTTCCTGGGCCTCACTGGTCTGGCCTGCTTTTGTGGCTTTCCCCTTTTTGTGTGTGCCTTCTGTAGCATTCAAGTTCCATTTTTTCAAGTCAGCTGATCATACCGCTTACCTGTTTTTCACCTTCCAATTTTTTCTCCTGTTGCTCCTGGTCACTTTGTCCTTGTGTGTTTATTATACCCCCTTTTAGACATTAATTGTCAGTTTGGTGGGGTTTTGAAAGGGAACTGAGATAAATGGGTGTGTTTAATTAGCATTTTAATTGAAAGTTCCTGGAGTGATCTTTGCAAAACTCATATGATTGTGTTTCAGCCATGTAGTAGACTTTCCATTTTGTTCTTAGAAGACAGACCTATTTGTTTGTTTTTTTCCCCAGACCTAGTTTTTTAACCAAGACTACATAATCTGATCTCTCCCTTCTTATCTTTGCTTCAAATCGGCCTCATTTTTTTTTTTTTAATTTTCTCCTCCCCCTTCTTACCTTCTCTCCCTCTTTGTTCTTGTCTTTTCTCTTTCCC
The DNA here is from genome assembly GCA_003697995.1 of Taxidea taxus jeffersonii. Taxonomy (NCBI): domain Eukaryota; kingdom Metazoa; phylum Chordata; class Mammalia; order Carnivora; family Mustelidae; genus Taxidea; species Taxidea taxus. The sequence goes on along the minus strand of ML102291.1, from coordinate 26,085 downwards.
CTCCTTGCTCTTATTCTCTGTCTCTGCCTTGGCCTCTTTCTTTTCCAGCCCCCAACTGCATCCAGCGCTGATCTTTGCTGTTTCTGAAGTGCTGTGTGCTCTGTTCTTGCAAATACTGCTGCCTCTGACCAGGACCTACTTCCTCTGGGAAGAGCATCCACTGCTTCCTGTGGATAGCTTCCCTTGCCTTCCCAGATAAGTTCATGTTTCTGTTGTGTACCTTTTCCCTTTCTCTTGGTGGCATTACCTCAGTATGCAACTTTCTTTGCTTATTGAACATCTGTTTTCCTCACTAGACCATAAGTTCCAGAGACCACTGGAAAGTGGCAGTGGTCGTTTTGATCAGATGATCACTATCACTGTTCTCTAGTTCTTGTTTTGGTTTCCTTAAACATTTCTCTATTTTATGCTTACCAGTAAAGTTGAACACATATCTGATCATATCTCTCTACTTCGTATCCTAAAGGTGAGAGGAGGAAAAGATTCTCTTTAAACCTATTTCTAAAGATCTTTTAAGACATTTTCTTTTTCCTCCATTTTATCTAATGGTAGGAGCTTAAATAAGAAAGTGATTATAAAATAGGAGTGTGTAAGGGATGATTGCCTTTGTGACTTAGAAACTGATATTCGTATACTTTCACGCTGTGTGAAATTATTTTTTAAAAATTTAGCAATCTGCACATAAAATTTGAAAACAAATTTTTTTAGCCTCCCTTTAACTTTAGGAGGATTAAAAAAATAAATCACACACACAAACACAAACCCTGCTTCCTTATTAGAGAAAACAATAAAAATAAACTAGTACAGAGTCTGAAGAATCAACATGGCCATGTGGTATACAGCATGGGTTATTGAGGTAAAATATTACCTTTTCCCAGGTTTCAGAAGGATCCTACCTGGTCGGAGACTGGAGACCGTTATCTTTTGAAACTCTTTAGGGATCATCTTTTCCATCAGGTGACAGAAGCGGGTGCTCCTTGGATTGACCTCAGTCATATCATTTCTTGTCTTAACAAGGTAATTTGTATCTGGATTTTTAAGATCACAATGCCATCTACAGTTTTCAGAGTTGCAAACACTAAGAGACTTAAGTGTAGATGCATTCTACTCCAGCCTAGAAGATATTTTATTAATAATTACCAGGTATACCTACTTAATAACAATTTCTAGACTAGGCAGGGTTTTTAACATCAACATGAATAATTATAGAATTTTTCATTGTGGATCTTTTCATTGTGATAAAATGTCGCAAAAGCAATGGGTGGGAAAAACAAAAATAATTTTATATTGAAAAGTTTTTTAAAGTTGAATTCCTTTCTTTTAAGTCATCATGAGTGTTGTTGAATGTCCTACATGTTATCTGTTCATTTACTGTTAACTGTGGGCATAGTAATCCAGTGTTAGAATAGTAAAAGCACAGTAGGCCCAGCGCTCTAAGTGGAGAATGAGATGAATAGATGAACGTAGGTAGATGGAGATCTATCAGTTCATTTGAGAGGTGAGCTCTGTGTTTTTGAAAGGGCTAGGAGACAGTTTACAAAGGAAGGAAGGAATGCATTTTCCTTATGAATTATTTGGAATCAGAGTGTAGAACAGGTCTCCAGAAGTAAATCCTAGTCTTTGTATAGGTTTATATCTAAATCTCAGGGGTTGGCAGACTGGAGCCTGACAGCCTGTATTTGTAGAGTGCACAACAACCTGAGATTGGTATTGATATTTTAAGAAGATTGTAAAACAAAAAAAAA
>ML102291.1:0-23940 GCA_003697995.1 Taxidea taxus jeffersonii | reverse complement strand
ACATGATGGAATATAATGCAGATAAGAACTAAGCATGAAAGATAGGTGGAAACATCCAAGTTGAGAAGTGTGCATACTGATTAGTGATGTAAAATGCTTATGTATATCTAGATGGGAATATGACAGAAATTTTTAAAATACTCATCAGTGCTGCAAAAGTTGTGCTAAAATAGATACAGTGGATTATCCTCTGCCCGGCATGAACTTCCTATTTTGTGTGTCTGTCTGTTTCAGTTAGATGCTGGTGTGCCAGAGAAAATAAGCCTCATTTCCAGAGACGAGAAGAGCGTACTTGTGGTGACTTACAGTGACTTAAAGCGCTGCTTTGAAAACACTTTCCAAGAACTGATTGCAGCTGCAAATGGTCAGTTGTAGTATTTGCTGAAAAAGCACGCAGGACATGGCTGAGAACCTTAACCGAGAGCAAATTGCACTACAGCTGAACTGTTCTCATCCTCTCATTTCACATTTGGGAAACAAACAGGAGATGAGCAAAGCTGCTTGCACTTCAGTCAGGTACACTGTTACTTGAAAGGAAGAATGTTTCACTTATCCTAGAGCTGTGGCTGCCATTGGGGCCATATCTGTGAAGAATTTATTTTAGATTAAGGGGCACCATTAGGTGAATGGTGTTCCCGCTTTTGTTTTCTTCCACTTGTATATGCACTAATTTTAATTTTTTAAAGACTTTTTTCTGATCTTTGAACTTTTGCCACATTGTATACTTACTTATTAAGGGAAACTATTTGCAAGGACATTTTTGGGAAACAATTCTGGGCAGCATTTTTGTCACTGAGGGTTGCAGAATTTGCTCTTTCGGGGATGGGTTGCCCTGAATAACATAATGGACCAGGTAAATAATTTCACAGAAGTACAGTATAGTGTATAATTCTTGTAAGAGTATTGTATGCAAGCTCTGTATGCCACCCACACTATTAGTTCCAATGGAGATTTTTGGGTTTTTCTTGTTTTGTTTCGGTTTGTTTTTAAGAACACACAAAGAGAGATCAGTGAATTGTTGAATACGAATTCCCCCATCAGCAGATGTAAATCCTTTCTGAGTGAGGATTGGATAAACGGGAACTTAAGGAGCACGTAAAGCTCTTTGCTCCAAATTCAACCAGAGTCTTTTTTTAAAAAGCTGTTTCCCTGCTTGTCAGATATATTTACATTTATGCAATTTTTTAATAGAAAAAAAAATTCTGATAAAGACCTGAAGGTCAGGAGTATATTGCTTTAGATTCTTTCCAGTTCGCTTTTTTTGTATAAAGTTCTGTTCTTTGAACCACAGCTTTATTATGGTACTTTACACTGGATACAGACACAGAGACACTGTTCAGAAGATGAACTAAACACAGCAGTGGTCTGGCATCAAGAGCTTTCTGAAGTTTTACAGCCTGAATCTGGAGGGATAACAATCTGCTGTGCCTTTGCAGTCACTGCTTAGCCCAAAGTAATAGTACTTTTGATAATAACTTCACTATGTGGGATATTCCTGAATAAGTCAATCTCAAAAGTTTGGAATTTTCCTCCTCTTAACTTTCTTAATATTTGGACTTGCAGTTGTCGCCAAACTTGGGTATTCATGGAATTTCTAGTTAATGAAATACCTATACTTTGATACTGAAGACTGCCAAATACATAGGAATTTTCTTTCACAAAAAAAACAGTAATGAAGACTCTATCTCCTTTCCCAGCACTGAATGTTTTACTAGCACTGGGTGCTCACCATGCAACTATGAAGAAAATGTGGAAACTCAAAAGGTCAGGAAAGACTTCCAAGCACTTGCAACTGATGTTACGGTCTTCAATTTTAATAATTATACATATTTGTAGTTTTCAGAGAAGTTTTTAATATTTCTCTGTCCACTTTTTATAAGCTTTAAAATGATTTTCTCTGCCTTGAGATTTGCATCAAGAAAAAACACCTCTCCTCACCTAAAAGCTTTGAAGACTAAAGACACGCTTTACACATTTTAACAGGTGTGTTTGAGTCCACGTTTGGTAGCATCAGTTGTTGAGTTAAAAAGAAAATCAATTATTGCATTTGATCTGGATGGATTTTAAAAGAACATAATGTTCAATATTCAAAGGATAATTAACATTTGCCACCATAATGTTCTTTTTTATGTAAAAGGAACAAGAACTTGGAGACATTAACATGCAAAAGTCTTTTATCATTAGCTCATGTATTTGAGGAAGAGCAGCTGTCTTTTTATATGTTTTTTGACAAATCATATTGTAATTCTTTTGTACAAAAAAGAACTACTTGTATTCTAGAAGAAATATGAAATGCTTAATTTATAAGCGGGCTGGAGATTTTTTCCAATATTGTTTTCTTTGAAAATGAAAGGGGATCATCTATTTTAGTTTTGGGGTCTGGGAACTTTTTGGAAATTTAATTTGTGGACCAATGTTTTGTGAAAGCTAAGGAAGGGCAGGGGTAAAATAGGGCTTGAATTTCTCATCCTGTATAGACCAGCAAACTTCCCTCTGCAAGGCAGGTTCAAATCACAAACCCAAGAATGTTTTGCATCCTAAGTGCTAGTTTGCTTCAGCCCCTAGTAACCTCAGGACTTGGTTTGAATATAAAGGTAGACAGCTGATATGTTTTCATGAGTAAATATTGTCGGCCAGAAAACAGATGGTGTCAGGTAATACATATTTTTTTTAAGCTTTGTTTTATATTTATTTTTCATTTAGTTTTTATTGGGAATGGTTTTCAGTAGAACTCTTAGTTCTGCTTAGGTGTTTTTTGGGGGAGCCCTCTTTTCCATAGTGTAATTCCATTTAAGAGGTTGTCTAAAAGATAGTCTTTTTAATTCATAGGAAGATTTAAATATCTGAGAATCGTCAAATTAAGGATATAAACTTCCCATACCTTCTGTTATGACAGATTAAAGCACAGAAAGGACAACCCTTGAAATCATGTAACGTTGGTCATTTCATTTTTTTGTACCTATTTTAAATTCTGTTAGTGTATTTACTTCATTGTAAATATTTTTGAGGGTACCTTTGTATTTTGCTTTTGACCTTGGTTCTGTGGTTTGGATGTCAACAACTTCCCTAAAAAGCACCAGTATGTTAAGTTCTGATGTCATGATCCCATGTGGGTTATTCATCTTTAATCCTGTTTTCAGTCTCTATGTGTACAGCCGTATTTTTAATAAAGAATTACAGAGAAGTTTGTCGGTTTTTGGTACCAGTTTATTTAACAAGATGATATTTGCCTGATGATCGAGATTTCAAAGGCTGAATACTTCTGTGTATTTGGAGGAATTGTTGGTGGCATATTTATTCATTAACTTACCAACTATCTGTGAAATGCCTACTTGGATCTATTCTAGGTACTAAAAATGCAGATGTAAGTACATGTTATTTATAAAGTGCATAGTTACACTTAAACATTTCTTTTTTTTTTTAAGATTTTATTCATTTATTTGACAGAGAGATCACAAGTAGAGAGGCAGGCAGAGAGTATACTCAAACATTTCTATATAATACCTGGCTTTTATAGTGTAGTTGAGGAAAGAAGACTTACTTATGTGAAAGGATAGGGAATGGTAGGTGGCTAGCCTTTGATTCAGTACTTCAGTAATTTACTGTTTAGGTATAGGTATTCCAGAAACATTATTCAGAATATAAGAGTAGATTTCAAGAATGGCAAAGATGTTAACATTTGTTGAATCTGAGTACCTAGTGTTTATTTCCTGTACATTTGAGAAGTTGAAAAAAAATACAGAATAGGGGCACCTGGGTGGCTCAGTGGGTTAAAGCCTCTGCCTTCGGCTCAGGTCATGATCCCAGGGTCCTGGGATGGAGCCCCACATCGGGCTCTCTGCTCAGCAGGGAGCCTGCTTCCCTTCCTCTCTCTCTGCCTGCCTCTCTAACTACTTGTGATCTCTGTCTGTCAAATAAATAAATAAAATCTTAAATACAGAATAAAGGGTGATAGGGGACTTGAGGCCTAGGTGAAGGGTAACTAGAGTAAGGAGGAAGGAGGGATTATTTTCACTGAAGGAACTGTTGAGTTGCTTGTAGAAATTCAGAGAGAGAGAGAGAATAAGTGTAGAAGGTCCTTGTGGGGAAAAAAAAACAAATTTAATTTGATGGCAAATTAAAATGACCACTGTAGGTTCATTGGGAAGAGAGACTAGTCTGCCTAGAATAGGGGATGTTTTGGGGGGTCTTTTAGATTTAAATTTCGTAAGAGAAAACATTAAATATACTGTTAAAGCTAGGCGAATGTTAACATCTCCTACATTCTGGTGAATGGACATACACACCAGTTTATTACTTACATCTCCTGTGCTCTGAATGGTCGAAAACAGGCACATCCCTCCACCTTGAGCAATTGCGCTCTTAGAGTGCATCTGTAAAATATCTTTCGTATAAGTGTGGGGGAAGGGGTACAGTGAAGAAAGATTTACTTATTTATTTTTTAAAAAGACTTCTTTGCTTTTAAAGAAAGAGAAAAGAAGAGAGCATGAGTGGGAGGGGCAGAGAGAGGGAGAGAAAATCCCAAGCAGACTCCACACTCCAACACGGGGCCCCATCTCACCACCCTGGGACAACAGCCTGAGCTGAAACCAGGAGTTGGATGCTTAACTGGCTGCGCCACCTGGCTCCCCAATGAGAAAAGACTTAAACCACATGTCTTTAACATTTATTTAAAGTAGTCTATATGATGGTTAAGAAACCAGCTTGCCAGAACAAGGCTGCCTGAGTTCATATAGTGGCTGTACTACCCAGAGCTCTGTGATCTTGGGAAACCACCTACCCACAGTTGAATGGGAGTCACTCATTCATTACATATTTATCAAATGCCTGTTAAATGCCAGGCATTGCTCAAGAGGAACCACCAGAACAACTCTGACCACTACAGACAAATATTTCTGCCCTTAGAGTTTCCACTCTAGTGGGGAGAAGACAAAATACATAATAGTGTAAGTGGTACTAATGGCTGTGGAAAGATAGGAAAGTAGGGTAAAGGATGGGGGTGGGGTTACCAGATTTAGTGAATAAAAATAGAGAACACAAAGTTAAATTTGAATTTCAGATAAACTGTGGATAATTTCTTTTTTAGCATACTTGGGATATACTTGTCTTAAAAATTAATTTGGTTATGTGAAATTTGAATTTCGATATCCCTGTGTTTCATCTTGCAACTTGAGATGTGGGGAATGTGATGGTGCTGCTAGAATTTCCAGTGGGATGATCTGGGTAGTAGCCCTCACCGAGAAGGTGCTAAGTCAAGTAGGACTTGAGGAAGGAGCCAGCCATAGAGATATCTGAGGGGGAAGAACTCCAGGTTGGAATGTGCCAGGAGTATTTGAGGAATGGCAAAGGGGCCAATATGGCTACAGAAGAGTAAGGAAGGGAAGTCGTGGAATGGGGAAGGAGGGTCATGTTTTGGAGACCATTTTAGAGCCATTTTGGTTTTTACTCCCATTGAAAGGAGAAGGTGCAGGAAGATTTTAAGTGGGAGAAAAATCTGATATAATTAAAAAGGATCTCTTTGGTTACTAGTAAGAAGCTCTTACAGTATTTTGAGCAAAAAATGATAGGGGTGTGGACTGGAGTGATAGCAGTAGAGGTGGCATGAAGTGATTAGATTCCAAATATATTTTAAAAGTAGAGCCAAAAAGATGTCGTGATTATTGGATATGGAGGAGAAAAGAAGTCAAAATCACTGTTAAGATTTTGAAGTGATGCTGACAGGAAGGAGGATTCTACTGAATTGAAAGATAGGTAGAAACAAAGGTTTCTTTGGAGGGTAGGCAAGAAGATAGGGAAGTGAGGAAAGACAGAAGGATGGGGAAGTGAGGAAAGACAATTGCGAGTTTGGCCTGGGGCTGTTACGTTTAAGATGTTCAGTACACATTTGTTCTGGTTACTTATTTTGTAATGAATGACTCCAAACTTACTGGCATAAAACAACAACCATTTTATTATTCTCAGGAATTCTGTGGGTTAGGAATTTGGACAGGGCACAGCTGGGATGGCTTATCTCTATTCCATTAGGTTTGGGGCCTGTGCTGGGAAAATTCCAATGGCTGGGGGCTGAAATCATCTGGTCTGGCATTGGGACCGAATGACTTAAAAGCTGGGCTCAGCTGGGGACTGCCAGTGGAAGCACTTATACGTGGCCCCACGTTGTGGCTCAGGCTTCTCCAATTATGGCGACTGGGTCTCTAGTGGGAACTTCCAAAGCATGAGGATAGCAGGAGACTTGGGCGGAAAGGGCATGATCTCTTCTGACCTGGCCTCAGAGTCAGACAGTGTCACTTTTGCCACATTCTCTTGATTACAAGTGAGTCACAAAGGCATCTCTGATTCTAGGGGAGAGGAATTTGATGGGGAAGTGGCAAGGGCACGTTGCCAAAGGTCATGTGGGATGAGAGATGTTACTGCCATATTTATGGAAAATACTGTCTGCCACAGCATCAAGAGATGTCAGTTTAACACGCAGGTGTGTGAGTTTGGAACCTGGGGGACAGATCTGGTCTGTACATGTAATTTGCAAGTCATCATATAGACATCATATAAAACCCTGAGATTGGTTGAGATCATGAAGGGAGTTAGTATAGACAGAGGAGAGGAAAAAGTCCAAGGGCAGAGCCCTAGGGTGACTGGAACAATGTGTAAGAGGGACAGAAATGGCCCATGAATTAGGAAGAAAAGTGTGCAACGTCCTGGAATCAAAGTTAAAACAGGCATTTTCAGGAATAAGGGGCAAGTTGTTGATGAGTCCAGAAAGACTGAAACTGCAAACTGGCTGTTGGATTTAGCACTTTGCAGATAACGGATACCCTTATCAAGGGTGGTGTTGGTGAGCGAGATGGGAAACAAGGTTTGAGTGAAGAGTACTTGGTGGGGGAGGGATGGGAAACAGAGACTAACCACCTCAAGGAAGTTTGCTGTCAAGAGGAGTAAAGAAACGTATTGGTAGAGGGGAAAGGAAGGATGGAAGTTGTTTTGTTTTGTAACATGGGATAGAAAATAGCATGTTGGTCTGATCTAGTGGGAAGGGGACTAGCCGATGGCCGTGAGGGAGTGCTGTATTTCTGAAGCCGCGTCCCTGAGCCTAGGAAGGAACCCAGCTGCATGAGGATGTGTTTTGAACTGGCCATCCAGAGGAGAAGGCTGACTGGAGCACAGGAGCTGCAGGCAGGTAGATGTGAGGGTGAGATTTTGACACTCTCTTGATTACCTCAATCTTCCCACTGATGTGGGTATAATGAATATTACCAGCCGCATTGGGTTGCTTTGAAAAGTGAACAAGTTTATTCCTCCAAGGCACTTAGCATAGTTGCTGGCTCATGAAGTTAATCTATTTTTGTCTGAGATTAAGCCCTTACTCTTTTAAATGGGTCTTCTGTGAAAAGTTGTCATATTAAATGGGTTTTATTCTTTTGAAAATCTCTTATTGAATAATAGCACACACGTACACACAAGTTCGCAAATAAGTATGTAACTCTGAATTATCACAAAGTGAACACACCTAGGTACCCAGGCCGAGAAATAGAACATTGTGGCATCTAGTAGTTTTTGTTTTGTTTTTCTCCCTTAAAATATCCTTAGTTCCCAAAATAGAACACTAGTCATCCCTATGTTGGAATCCTGGGTATTTTTGTAAAATTTACTGGCCTGTGAAACCCAAGTCTGGTAATGTGTTTAACACTGAGGAGTCCAGTAAACCTTACTGGGCCATCCTTCTGCTGGAGGAAAGAAAGAAAAAACAACAACAACAACAATTCCCAAAGGTCCTTTAAGTTTCTGGAGTCATGAGAAAATTTCAAAACCATGATGTGACACTAGTTCTTCAAGCATTCTTCAAGTCATGTGCTTTGATGAATGACTTTACTCTTATGAAAATCAGTAATATTTTTGAAGGATTTCAGATTCATAAAGATAAAATGCCTCGTGCCCTCTTCAGTTAACCGCACACTTACTGGGATGAGTCATTTTTCCCTCTTGCCTCTGTACCCAAGAGAATCAGCCTGGTTTCCCTTACATGTCTCCAGTCTAGTTTCCTCATGATGTTTTTAGGAAGGTGATGTAAGACCACTTTCCAAGACGATGTGTTGGTCACTTATGTCTATTAGTGATAATCTGAATTATTTCTCTTTTCAGGATGTAATCCACCAAAAGACAAGCAAAGAACACTTGGCTGGTGTACTTTTCTTAGGGAAGCTCTTGTGTCTTAGGCTTTTGTCTAATTACTGTGTGTGGTTCCCTGTATACCACTTCTAATACTCACCCGTAAATGCACACACACACATCTTGTAATTGTGGTCATTATTTCTTAGCTGAAAATCAGTGTCCGGGAAAACCCACCTTTTTTTAAATTGAGGGCACTTCCATTTGCAGCCAGCACTTGCCCTCAGTGTGTACATTTTGCTCTGATTGTGTTCCTTTTAGTGTTTTGTTTTCCGGGCCATGTGCCTAGCATGAGTTTGGTTTTGACTTACTGACACTTTAGAGCCATCATCTTGTGGCACAGAGAGAAAGCTCTCAGAACACCAGTCCCCCGCCCCCAAGGAAACCCGTGACCCCTTTTTTCATGTATAAGCGAATTGGAGAAAATATGTAGATGTTTTTAGAAGTTAATTTTATTATATGAAGATAGCATACAAAATACATTCATAGTGACTAGAGATGTAGGACCAAATTAAGTCTTACTTATATCTGCAGCATATATTCTTGGTATGTATAAAAGTAACTTTAAAATTCCAGTCTCCTTAAATAGTTACGCACAAAACACACACACGTATATACACATACAGTTACTACCACTGTCAAAGATGCGCTCCTCCTTTCACCAGTGAAAAGGGGCTGGCAAGTATCTGTTTCATGTCTGACATTCTTACGGGCTGGGAAACAAGGCACAGCTAGAAGACCTACATGACATTTTTCAGGATTTGGACAAATTTGTTCCATGGGCTAAAACGAAGGTCTGAGCATCGTTTCTTAGACTAACTAGATACAGACTTGCATATGGTTTCAGTCCTGTTCCACCCACACTGTTACACATACATGGTCTCACAAATCCTGAAAGGAAATGCTGCTTTACTTGTCAGTGCCAACTATTTTTGTCATAAATGGCAAATGGTTCCAAAAATATCATCGCTTAATTAATGTTTTAGTTTTCAGTGCTGTTTAATAAACAGGGCTGGTAAATGAACCATTCTGTGGCAAGCCCTTTGCCACTAGATAGACCCATTCCTGCAAGCTTCCACTTTTCTTTCTGCATCAAGACTCTCGATGGAACCATTGCTGACTGATGGACTCGTGGAGGCTATAAACCTGAGTCTTTGAAGCAGCTGAATTAACACAGTTCTAGTACGTGTTTTTGTTTTTGTTTTGGTAAGGTGGCATTACTAAAGTCTGAACAATCCAGAGTTAGATCATTGAAATCAAGATGCGGTACCTCTAGTGAAGGTTTTTGTTTTCACTCACTGCTGGCTCCTTATCTGATTTGAAAGCATGAAAGAACTGATTGAGGTCTTCTTTTGTTTTCCCTATTCAACCTCCTTCTGGTTCCCTGATTGATACTGTTGCTGGCTGGCCCAGGTGCTTTTGTGCGTGCAAAGAAGAGGAAGAACAAAGCTCATCCCCTCTTCCGGCCCTGGCCTGGTTCACCTCTCTGCTGGCCAGAGGTTTCCCCGGCAGAGCCACTAGTGGTGCACCTGCCGCCTCGCTTGGGGTGTGCTGACCGTCCCAGCTCTTTATACTAAGAACCTTGAAACCAGAGTGTGACACACAGGGAAGGAAGCAAAGATTCTTCTAGTATATTTCAGGTTCTAGAGTTAAGTTCCTTGCATAAAGGGAAGCATACTCTTCTCTACCACCAGAAGCAGCAGGTCACTGTTGCCTGTCCAGCCTTGACTGGTTTTAGAAGGTGCATACATCCTAACTACATAGCATCAAACTGAGCCAATTGAGAGAGCCAGGGTCCTCAGACCCTGAAAAGTCGGCACCCTGTGTACCCTGTCTCCCTATTTCCATCCTCCTCAGACCCAAGGCAAGGTCCAAAGCAGATGAAAAGAGGCTTTTCTCCTCTTGATGGCTCATTAACTAATATCCTGAGTCCCAATTCTAAAAGTATCTTGCATAAATTACATATCACCTTTTTTTCTCAAGGAGCATAAAGTGCTTAATAAACATTGGTTAACGTTCTTCCACATCTTTCCAGTAGACTAGCATGAGACAGTAGAATCCCCATTAAAAAGGAAACATGGTTGACTTCCTATCCTTTGGGTCCCAACTGTTTCAGTGAGTTGGTTTGGTTGGTATAGAGATGGGCTTTTCACTCTGTTCATCCTGTTTGGCTCCATCTGTCCTGGTTTTGGTATAGAGGAAACCGTCTGCAAGACTCATTTTCATCCCCCTCAGCTTCCTTTTATAAGTAACTGGACAAAACAGGTTAATGTAAAAAGTTGAGTGAAGTGTCTTGATTATAAATTAAGACTCAAAATAGAATCTGACAATATTTTGGAACATGTGGCTTAAAGCCCGACCGGTAACCCTAACAGGCCAGGCTCATTCCAATTAGCTTACTCGGGGCAAGGAACCCGCTAAGTGTGAGGCCATCACGCCACAGAGCCAGCTTAGCCCAGGATGAGTATTCAGTGTATCTTGCTAGAGGGGCCTGCATCTTGGCTCAGATTTAAGCACAAGTTCAGTGCTAGAAACTTAAAAATGTGCCATATATGGGAACGGGCATAGATCCATGCCCATAGGTAGGATTTTAAAATTCGTTCTGTAGTTCCAAAAAAAAAAAAATACATTCATCCTTTTCTTGCCTGCCAGAATCCAGAAAATGTCCCCTCATCCTTCTGTCCTGCTTGCTTCCTGGATGAATTCTCCATGTAGACTGGGTTCGGTCGGGCTTTGGAAGCCACAGCATGGTCATGGCTGATAGCCCTCTCCTACTCCCTTCCCATCTGGGACAGCACAAATTCCCTACAGTGCTCTGTCCTGTTTGCTCTCTGCTTCCTTTCTCCCTTCTTTCCTTCTCCTTCTTCTATGTTGCTTCTGCTAGAGGACCCCAGAGACATTGCACAGGCCGGCTTGGGGCTGGTTGCCTCCCGGTTCCAGGGGGCTGGGCCCTATCAAGTCCACACTGCACTGCAGGATCAGTGCATCTCCTGAATCATCAAATGCCCTGTGGTCTCGGGGGTAGGAGCAGGTAAGTCATTGGGCTTAGAAAGGGTTTCTCTAACACACTGAATAATGTGAGGATTTACCAGTGGTGTTTTCACTTATCACTACTACTTTATCTGGGGTTACATTCTTGTTAGTCAAAAAGAAAAAAAAAAAGCACTATTAAAAATCACAAAAGGCAGCTTGCTCCTGTGGAAAGGTAAAGGTGTAAATTTATATATGTGTCATACTGGCAAAAGCTAGTTTTCAGGGGGCATAAATACTTGTGTGGTTCTAGAAAGAAGGTGATGGATGTGTCAAACTTTAGACAGGCGGGGTGGAGTATAAGACCACCGAGTTGTAGTCTGGGGGAGGAGAGCAGCACGAAATCTTCTTTTCCAGCTCTGAATTGTCATACGTGAACCTGCGTCTTCCTCTGTTGATGTGCCCACACCCGGAAGGGCAGAAAGCAGGTGGCGTGAGGTCAGAAAGCCCCGACTCCTTGCTTTTACTGGTTACTCGCAAGCTAAAGAGAGAAAAGAAAAAAATAAATAAAATATGCAAAACCGATTGCTTGAAAACGCTAACATCCACTCCTTCCTGTTAGGTCTTGGCTCATAACTGTTCTAGAGCTAACGGTTATTGAACCCCATCTCCGTCTCAGGTCAGGGGCTCTGTTCTAGGGCCGTGCGCTGTTTCTCTACTACTAGCTTGGGGGCACCGGGCAGAGAGATGCCTTCCTCCGGCCAGGGACTGGACTGAGTGAATAGATACTGCAAATCCATAATCCTAGGTGGAAAATAATTCCAAGACGGGTATGGCCCTCCCCTGCGCTCCGGCCAGTTGGCTACCGGGGTAGGCTGAAAAATGCTCCCGCCTCCAAAACACATGGATCTCAAATCCCTGGAACCTGTGAATAGTGCTTTGACAAAAGATTGAGTATTACCTCATGTGGCAAGACAGGTGATGAAGCTAAAGGTCTTCAGAGCAGGAGCAGAGCCTGAACAGCCCAGGTGGGCCCTAGATACAATCACACGGGTCCTTGTAAGGGAGGCAGATGGAGACTCCCAGCCACACGCAGAAGGCGGGGGTTGAAGGCGGAGCAGGGAGGCCCGGCCCCAAGCCCAGGAGTGCCAGACACTGGGAAAGGCGAGGAATGGATTCGCCCTCAGAGCGTCTGGAGGAATCTCGGCTCTGCTAACACCTTGGTTTGGGACTTCTGACCTCCAGAAATACAAGGCAATGACTTTCTCTTGGCTTAAGCCTCTCACTTCATGGGGATGCATCACAACAGCCTTGAGAAACAAACCGCTTCAGATAAACTGGTCAGTACAGCTGTTTCCCCACCGTGTTTGTGTTCTAGAAAACGGATGTTAGGGGACTGTCGCTAGCAAGGCTCAAAGGAGAAGAAGCTGGCTTCTGGTTCTTTCTGTTATATCCAGCCTGAGACAGATACATGGGGAAGAAAACCTGCTCTTTGTCCTTTCACGTTCGTTTGTTTCTTCACGCTGGAGTGAGAACGAGAAAACCTCGCATGTGTTACCACACTACTTCGATGGGGTCTGGACTAACATGTCAAGCATTCTCTGTATTTTCAGTGTCAGAGTCAAGGGCAAGATGGTGGCTTTCCTTCACAGAGATCTAGAATAAGTGTTCCAAAATAGGGAACAAAAGGTTGTTGGTAGCCTACTTTCTTTTCTCCCTTATCCATGTTGTCTTTGTGACAACCCGCTCCCCTCTGAGGGGACTCTGCTCTGGTACCATCACAGTTTTCATGTTAAAAGGAAACAAGTATGAAGATGTCTGCCTGGCAGTGTGCCTCCCCTTCAGACTTCCTTGTGGTGGTTAAATTGTGCTAACTCTGTCACTGAGAGGCATTTGGGGCCACATTTTGACATGGAGCAAGGTCCGCGAACTATAGCCTATGGGCTGGCCATCTGCTCGGTTTCTTGGTTTCTCTCTCTTTCTTTCTTTCCAGCTTTATTGAGATACAGATCACCTGTTTAAGGTGTGCAGCTGCAAGATTTTTAGTATATTCACAGGTGGTGCGACCATCAACCCAATCATGTTTAGAACATTCTCCTCACCTGGTAAAACCCATACCCAGTAGCATCGCCAGTTACCCTTCCTCCCCACACTTCCCACCCCCGGTTCTAGTCCGCCACCGACTGACTTTGTTTCTACAGATTGGCCTATTCCTGGCATTTACATAAATGGACCCATGCTATGTAGTCTGTTGTGGACTGGCTTCGTTCACTGAACAGTGTTTCCAGGGCTTGTCCACGCTGTAGCATGTATCCATACTTCATTCTTCTTATTGGCAAATAATATTTGTATGGGTGTACTCCATTTTATCAACTGCATTTTATCAACTCATCAACTGAAGGGCAGTTGGCTTATTTTTACTTTGGGTTATTATGAATGCTGCTGCCATGAACTTTTGTGAATAAGCTTTTGTGCAGATGTACGTTTTCATTCTGTTGGGTATATACCGAAGGAGGGGGATTGCATGACTCTAACCTTTAGAAGAACTGCTGCTATCCTGTTCCCCAAAGTAACTGTACCATTTTCCATTCCCACCGCAACACACAATGCTTATAATTTCTCCACATCCTCATCAACGCCAAATTTTTGGTTCTAGCTATCCTAGTGGGTGTGAAGTGGTATCTCCTCATGGTTTTGATTTGCGTTTCCCTGATGACTCATAACCTTAAGCAACTTTTCATGTGCTCATTGTTTCTGTAAGTAGTTTACAGGAACACAGCCACACCTCCTTGTATATAGATGGGTGATGGTTCCTTTTATCCCACAATGGCAGAGCTGAGTAATTATTGTTGTTTTTAAGATTTTATTTATTACACAGAGAGAGAGAATGAGCAGGGGGAACAGGACAGGAGGACAGGGAGAGGGAGTCTCTCTGCTGAGCAGGGGACCCGATGCAGGGCTCGATCCCAGGACCCTGAGATCATGACCTGAGCCAAAAGCAGAGGCTTAACTGACTGAGCCACCCTGGCACCCCAAGTAGTTGTTTTCTATGTGACTCCTGAAGAAAAAGTCTGCTGACCACTGGCTTAGAGGAAAGAGGAGCACGTTCTGCCTTTGGGTGAGATGAGCAGGCATTGAGTCGGGAAAGGTAGGAATGCCTGATAGATCAGCTCAGCCTTTGCCTGTCCAGCATGATCCCTAGGTAGAGACTAGCACAGAGAAGCTGCGGTGATAGAGCCAGTCATGTAAAAAGCTGGGGCCCAGGTAATTCCAAGAGCACTTGCCAATGGCCACCATAGGGAAGGTGGGGTGCCAGGAGCCAACAGGAAACCAGCCTTCTCTTGGAAGCGTTGGCTTCTCAGGATGGCACGTCTTAGGCCGGGAAAACAGGACCACGCACTTTCCCGTACCTATGCTGCCAGCCCTGGGTATAATCACCGGCCAGCTGCCCTCCCTGTCCCCATAAGCATGTCTCCATCTGACTTTTGCACTGTTCAGTTGGGCCTTGAGTCAGGCTCCTTCCGGCCGAGACACTGTGTTTCATGTGTTTGGACCGCCTGTCCCTGCTAGAATTTTCTGCACATTTCTACTTCTCAAATCCTTCTCAGCACTTGGTGCTCATTTCTGATTTTTATACCCTCCTTCTTGCCCCTCTGAGGACAAAAAGTGCTTTTCTGCAATTCCTGAACACTGTAGTTCAAGAGGGCAAGTGGTCCTCGAATGTCCCCACTGAGTTTTCCCCAGCATCTTCCTTCACACCCCTCCCTCCATCAGCTTTTCCACAGAAAAGACCCCCAGCTCCCTTACTCAATCTTCATGGAGGCCTTGGGTTTGCTCTCAGCCCAGGTGAAGCGCTTCAACAAGGGGGAGGCCAGCAGGGTGCTGCTGTCCACCTGGTAATCCTGGAGGGAGGAAGGAAACAGATGTCACTCCTTGGCTGACCCCAGAGAGGTCCGATCTGGGGGTGTGATACTGGAATGCACGTCCGAAGTCACTCCAAGCTCTGTCCTCCCCTGCCTATTAAGACCAAGCACGTTTTCCACATGGGCATTGTCAGTTGCAAGAAATGCCCGTTATGTCTCTTGTGAAACCTACCAGTCAAGACCCTCTGACTTTGAGGTCCTTCTTCCTGAAGGTGACAAAAATACCTTTAAACAAAAGGGGAAGCTGCAGGTAACAGGAGAGCATTTTTTATAGTAAACTTTGATGCAAATGATTGCATACAGCTATGAAAGCGAATTTTGGCAGAGGATTGTTGTCTGTGAGTATGCCACTATTTGGGGCCTACCTAAGATGCAAACATTGCGAGACGTTATAAAGACCTGGTGTATTTTATTTTATTTTATTTTTTTGTGGATCCTATGGAATTTTCGGTCCCCCCACGGTCACGGTTTACAACAATTCCATTTTCTCCTTGGTTCAGCTTTAGCGTGGAGTCCCAGGCAGGCTCCTGCGTACTCTGCCGTTCCAGTGTGTGGACTCCACACTCTGTCCCTCTGCCCTCTGAGTCTCTGACGGGGCTGTGTTCATATGTGTACTCACCAGCACGCAAGCCTAAGTGAGCAAAGGAGCTGTTGCGGTCCCCACTGTATCTGGCTGGGGAGGGGTAAGGTAAGATACTGAGCCGTGTTTGGCTCAGTATCACTTCCTGGCATTTAAAGCCAGCTTAAGAAGCAGAAAAACAAAATTTCCAGCTACTTTTCTTTTGTGTTTTGCGGCTTAGTTGTAATGCTTTTAAATGTTCCAGTCATCTTTTCCTCTGAGTGTGTTTGAAACTCTCCTGGTGCTTTCTAAATGATAACTGCGCAGGGTCTCAAGGTCACAATGTTTGCAGTCATCACCTTCACACTGGGGTGGGTTTCCCAGCCCTTTTATGGGACCTGGGCATTCCCAGTGCCCCTCAAACTTTGCTGTGCACATTCATACCCTGGGGACCTTGTGACAGGGCAAAGTCTGACTCAGTGAGTGTGGATGGGTTTTGAGATTTGGCATTTCTAGCCCGCTTTGTGACCACGGTGCTTATCTGGAGATCACATTTCGAGTGTCAGGGGCTTGGTGGCAGAGCGGTACTCCTGCCCAGCTCTCCCTCTCCTCTTCTTACTCTCTCAACCTCACGTCCCAGAGTTTCAGAGGGACAAGCTGGATAAAGCCTTGTGTTTGCCGGGCTGCACTGTTTTCTCTCCGTGTGGCTGGGTAGGACTGTGGCTATTCAGCTTCTAGAACCTCAGCGGGAAGGAGCATGAGGCCTGGGTTGACTTTTCTCAGGACTGCAAGGCTATTCTTAAGGGAGAGCTTTCTGTTAGATCCTGAAGACCCAGCCACTCACAGCTTTAAGTTCCTCCATTAATCTGAAAGCAGGATTCCATCTTTGATAGCCAAGAAGCTTAGAAACACACAATGAGGTTTCCTAAGGGACTCAACTATGACCAGGTGAAGACGTGGCCCTGGAGTGAATTCTGGGTCATTGTCAAACTATAGAATTACTTGCTTTCAAGTTAGCTTTGTATAGCTAAGTCTTATTAAATCTGTATAGCTACGTCTTGTCACTCCCCTGAAATTGTCATTTCAGCCACTACTCATGACTGACCCCCATGGACTGAGAGCCACTAGACTACTGGAGTTTGTGTTTGGATACAGACCACAAAAAGGGTCCTGGCACAGTGCCTTGAGTACGTGAATCCCATTACTTACATCAAAGATAGAGGTGGTGTTTGGTGAAAGTTCTTCAAAGGTTTTGATTCTCTCCAGACTCATGAAATTGAAAGCATTTACATATCTGATGAAGAAGCAGAAAGAATAATCAAGACAGGAAAATGCATCCAGCTTTTATTAGCTGGGAGGCTACAGGTGCTGTATCCCAGCTGAGGTGAACCACAGTCCCACAGGAATCCCCTGGCTCCTGAGGCTGAAGGTCTCCTGCTGTGTCCCTCCTCCGGATCTTCCCATGGCAGTCAATCAACACTGCATAGTTTTGAGCAAAACCCCAGAGGGACCCTTGTGAGAATCCTCAGTGGCTGGGCTTCTAATCTCTTGTGGAACTGGAGAAATGTCAAGCCTAGAAGAAACCTGAATCCTCATACAGTCTAAACACCTTATCTTACAAAGGGGAGAAATGATGCCCAGAGAAGGGATAGGACTTGATCACATAGAGTTGCCTACTTCTCAAAGGGTGTGAGGAGACCAGGGAAATGACCTTGCAAGTTCACACAGCTGATCTAACAGCTAGTCCTGTATATTCTGTTCTGGGGTTCTAGATTGGGAGAAATGGGTAGTATTTTTGTGTTTTCTCCTATAACTACTGGTCTGTTGCTGATGATCCATTAGGAAGGCTGGCAGAGAGCTGCACTATGTGCTTCCTCCTAAGGCAAGTTCACCTACGGACTGAGTTTCCCTATCTGAAACCCTATCATCACCTGTAAGGCCGAATTTCTTAGATAAGCTACTTATTGGCCTAAGGCTAAGCAGCATCCTGAAAAGGCAAAAATAACCGACCACTTCCCTCCCCCATCTCTGATACAATCAGATATTGCTCATCCCAGCTAGTTTTCTTATCTTAAAAGAGTGATTCATCTGTTTCAGCCTCTTGGGCTGGTTGGGAAGTGTCAGCAGTACCACTGACCTATAACCCACGACCACAGATCCAGGCTGGCCTTCTAGGCCTGTCAGAGATGGCTATCGGTCCTTTCAGACTGCCCCAACCCTTAGCCGTGCCTCCCTTGGCTGAACTGAGGTCAAAGCTCTAGGGTTGTTCCCACTGCAGATAAAGATGCCACAAGGCCCACAGGATAGTCTAAATATCCTAAAGACTGCTCTGATGGCATGGGAACAGGGAGCGAGTATCCAAACACCTAGGTTATAAACTCCAATCTGGCACTTTCTAGATGCACCATTTTTGGCAAGCCAACTGCCATGGGGCCTTAATGTCCCCCTTTGTGTAACAGGACTAATAATACCTACTGTTTTGAGCATTAAAGGAATTGATGTCCACAAAGAGCCAAGCACAGGGCCAGACCACACACAGCGCGTGTCTGTGTGCCCATTAGTACCGAATGCGTAGGATACACATGGAACCATTAGCAGTGGTGAACATCCACATGTAACTGTTAGGACTGGTGTGTGATGCGTGTATAACCACTACTAAGGATGTGTTGATACATGAGTAACCATTCGTGCTGAACATGTGTGATACATGTGTAATCATTAGTACCCAAGAGCCAAGTCCTGCCCTCCCCCAAGTAGAGGCACTAAATCAGTATTTTCCCCTGTATCTCTTCAACTTCCTCTGCAGTAATGAGAGATAGGCTAGTGTGTCAAGTAAGGAAAAAAAAAGTTTAACCTAAGGCTGTATTAAAAAAAAAATTATGGGGAGGGAAAGAAAGATGTAGGAGCATTCTAGAATAAAACTGAAGAAAATGTAATGTGCTATTCTTGATTGGATCCTGTGTTTGTCTTGTTTTTTCTTAAGGTATAAAAGACAGTTGAGGAACTTATGGAAATGAGGATATTTAATAAGAGAATTATCAGTTTCTTTGGTGTGATCATTTTGACGTGGTAACACAGGAGGATGACCTTCTTAATAAGATTTTGGGGTAGAATGTTATAATGCCTTAAGCTCTCCTTCAGTTGGTTCAGCAAAAAGAAAAAAAATACATATATAGAGTCTACATAGAGACAAAATAGAGCAAAATGTTAACTATGGTTGAATTTAGGAGGTAGACTTGTTTGTCTAATGTTTAAAAATTTTATAAGACTGGGGAAAGAAAGAAATCTTACCTGACATTATCAGAACTTCCTGTATTAAACTTTGGATGTGAAATATCTTCCTTGAAGAAGTCATCAGAGAAGGCAGGAGGTGAATATGTGAACCCACTATTTCCTGTCAGTATGGCATTTAATGGGATATAGTCTTTGCCGTCCTAAAATACCAAAGATAGAGCTCTAATTGTACAAATTGCTATTTCAACCCATGTCTGGGAAATAGGTCAGCTTCAACTGTTGTCATTTCTGCCATCTCTGTTGTGTTTTGGGAAGATAATTGTGCATGCACACACGCACACACACTTAACTGCTAATCTCTGCTATCAATAGCTCTTAGACAACAAATAAAACACCCCCTTGACTTCTCTTCAAAGGCACTTGGGTCTTCTGATATGCTAGAGAAACTCAGCCTTACCTGTTGTACATTTGCTTGAAGCAAATCACCCAGCTTTTCCACAAGTTCTGCAAATCTTGGCCTTTCCTTTGGGTCTTTGTGCCAGCAGTCCAACATGATCTGGTAGCTGTCAGGGGGAAAGCACAACAGAAGTAGGTGAAGACCGGTGGTAATCGTGTAAATCGCCCCACACTAGTCAGCAGAGTGATGCGTGTCGTCCCGTAGACCCAGACCAGGCTTCTTGTAGCATATGGTGTTTGCCTTCATGTTTGGATGAGGACAGGCCACACCCTCCCACGCAAGGCTGCTGGGACCAGGTCCTGCGGTAGTGGGAAACACGTCTACAAAGGCAGACTAACAAACCAACCCTCCAGAACCCACCCACGTTCTTTGGCGTGCTGGCCGTTTCTGCAGGAGGGAAGGCGTGAGCTCTTCTTGAATAAAGCTGGATTCCTGCAAAAGGAAGCCCCACGAGGGACTTGCACTTGGCTGTGCAGTGTAGCCCTCCTCCCCTCACTCTCAAAAGCAGGGCAATGTCCCTTAAAGGTAAAAGCTCACATAGACACCAATATCCATGGGCAAATTGTTCGTAGTACTTCTAGTCTCAGGCTGTTAAGAAGCCCGAGCCAATCTTCCTTTTTTTTTCAAGAAGCATGTGGTGTTGGCCTCGTGGCTCCATGATGGAGCTCAGCGGTGGAGACAGGCGGAGAAGGCATTGTTTACAGGACCCCTGTCCCTTCCAGAAGGTGAATGTTTGTGTAGAATATGGGTCATTCCTTGGGCTGCCTGCAGGTTCTTGCATGTGGCTCCGTCCCACCCCTGCCCAGCTCCAGCATTTCAAAGCCGCCATCACCAACTCCCTCACCTCTCACGGTGCTAGGTACAGACTGAGTGAGGTATGAACATGTTTGTCTTAATCTCACAGAAGCTAGATCATGTCCTGGGATTTGATCGTCAACAGGCTTCCCCTACAAGTCTTCTTCTCTGACCTTGGAGATTGGAAAGGTATTGGGTTCCTCTCCTGGTCTTGCTGGAAGGAATGAAGGTCTCCACCTGCCCCGCCCCCTCCGCAGAACAGAGGCCAGAGGCTTAGAGGTTTACCCTCCTTGGGCTCTTGGCTCTCCTGGAGAGATGTTTACTGTCCGTAATCTCTTCTCTCAGAAGATATCTGGTCTAAGAGAGGTCTCTCACCAAGTCAGAGCAAAGTCCAAACGGCCTCAGAATTTGGAACCGGATCAGAACCTGGCTGCTGGCGCTATGGGGGCAGGGACCACGTCTCCACACCCCTTGCCTAGCTCAGGGCCTTCCACAAAGGTACTCCAGTATCTGATGAGAAGTCAGACTGGTCTCTGGAAAGACCTAGCAAGGCTAATCTGCAAAATATATCCTGACTGAGTAGCAGGATAGAGGCAGTGCTCCGAGCTTCCAGGCAGCTGGAGAAAAAGAAGAGTAACTATGTGATGCACATAAGGCAAAAGTTAAAAACAGACCAGATACTTGGAAGAAGCCCGGCTATTCCTAGAACTGAAATCCGAAGGGAAGCTGTCCTAGATGCCTCTCAACACTGTCATTTCCATCTAGGAAATAACAACTTCATGGGACTGTCTTATACGTTGTCCTTCAGTGTTGGCCAAAGCCTGAACAGCAGAAGTACCACTCCGGAAAAATGATTCTGAGAGGCAAGACACTGTGGTCCGGGCTGTGTCTCCTCAGGTCCCCAGGGCAGGGGTGGCCCCATGTGGTCTTTGGACACCCTCCATGGGTACTGGTATTCAAAGGCAAGCTCCTCTACTAGATGGTGGAGTTGAGGGTCTACTTTTAAATGCCCAGTGAGCACCTATCCTAAGTGTTTGATTAAGGGACTGGGGCTCTTAAGGATCACTTGTCTGAATCACAGATTCTCCTGACTTTGCCCAAACTGATGGCTCAAGGCTCTTCTCCGAAGATGACTCTGGTTCCCTCTCATTCGTGTATTTCAACTACTGTACCCATTTTACTTAACTCCCAGGGAGTGTGGTGGGGCTCAACAGGTCCCAAGAGCTGGGAAGGCCAATGTCAAGGACCCCTCTACCGAGGCTCAGTTTGCAGACACACAGGAGACTGAGAGTGAGGAGGGGGAACACAGGCTCTCCAACTTGGGGCCTATTGTCCCCACTGTCTGGGAGACCTAGGACAGGGGCTGCAGTGCCCACGGTCCCTGACTATCCCTGACCACTAGCCTCTGAGCCGGGGCTCAAGACACTTGCTCTGTTCAGGTAACCCAGCCCAGCCTGCTGGTGGTCAGAGGTCTGAAGGGGCCTGAGACCATCTGCCCGATCCTATGTGGAACTCATGGTTTACTACGTATACACGTTTGACTAATTTTTTGAGCTGGGTGCAAAATCGTTTACCAAGGACACAGGAGGTCACTGGACAAAGCCCATGGTCCCACAACCCTTGGCTGCACTGGCTGTGATGGGATGAAGGCTGGCCGGCTTCCATCTTACCAGCCTGAAGCCGAGGCCGTTCTAGCAACAAGCGGTCCTGGAGGCTGTTGGAAGGACATTCAGTGTATATGTGGATAATGTATAAAAGGTAACCAAAGCAAAAAAGGCTTGAACCAGGCAAAAGGGGGAATTGTCCTGTTGGGGGCCTTGGCTTCTCTCAGTCAGTACCCTTTCCCTGCTGAGCCAAACGCCGCCATGAATAGGACTCTCCCTGGCTTCTCTCTGCCCAAACTAGCAGAAGGGACCACCTACAACTACGTGCTATTTTTATTTTGATTTTCGGTTTCTGATTTCTACTTTCCATTCCTCTCGCCTAAAGTCCAATGCAAATCATCTCTGCAAACACCAAAGGATAAGGAAAAAAAATCAAAACATTCATTGCTTATTTCCTTATTGAAAGACATCTGATTAAACAGGCCCTGGGCAAGGAACCAGCCACTCAGGGTCGAACCGTTTACATCACTAAGTAAACAGGTTGAGCACAGTAAAGAGACACGAGCTGCACCCACTCCAACAGCCCTCCTTGAAACCAACTGGGGGAAGGGCTTCCCTTTTCAAGCTATCACCCAAGCCCCCAAGTGCACGCCACTTTAGGCCAAGTTCAGGTCACAGAGACCAGTTTCTAGAGCTGTACTCTGTCCTCCACCCAGGCCTTCCCGCTGTGGAGCAAACAAGAAGGCGAGTTACGCCACCAGCTCTCAAACGCTTGAGAATGGCTGAAGATTTGGATTCTAGCCTTCTGCACGCATGTGTCACAGAGCCGGTGCTTTTCACCATTTCTAGAACTCCCCAGCATTGAGGAACCATCCTTCTATCTACAGGCTGCATGGTTTACAGGGGTTTCCTGGAGTGGTTCATGTGAAGACTTAAAGCTTTGATAAAGTCCAAGGCTGATATGACTTTGTACTTCTACTGTCCTTTTGAACTGGAATCTGGACAGGTATTAGACCCTGCAAGCACATAGCCTGGTGTTGTGGACCCTGGGCTCAGACACATTTACTAGCCATGTGGCAGACCACTTAGGTATTCTGCGCCTTGGTTTTCTCACCTGTGAAATGGCGTGAATAATTGCACATACTTTATAGGGTGGTTATGAGCATTGGGTAAGTTAGTATGTGTTCAAGGACCCTTAAAAAAGTGCCTGGCATTTAAGCATTAAATATCTTAAGCACTTAAAAAGTATTAAATATTACTCAGTTATTATTACAGTTAGTAGTTGAGAACTAGTCTTGTGATTGTCAGATTTTTATTTTATTTTTTAAAAAATTTTTTAAAAAGATTTTATTTATTTGACAGAGATCACAAGTAGGCAGAGAGGCAGGTAGAGACAGATGGGGGAAGCAGGCTCCCCACTGAGCAGAGAGCCCGATTCGGGGCTTGATCCCAGAACTCTGGGATCATGACCTGAGCCAAAGACAGAGGCTTTGACCCACTGAGCCACCCAGGCACCCCAGCTGTCGGATTTTTAAAAAGAATTATTTATTAGAGCAGGAGCTGAAGGGCAGAGGGAGAGGGAGAAGCAGACAACCTGCGAATAGGGAGGCCGATTCAGGGCTCGATCCCAAGCCCCTGGGATCATGACCTGAGCCGAAGGCAGCTGCTTAACAACTGAGCCACTAGGCACTCTGTGATTGTCAGGTTATGTGAAAAGTGGAAGGAATATTCAAAGCATGAGTGGACATATTAGAGAAACCTTTTTTTCCCTAAGGAATGTGGGGTATATTTCTAATTTAAAAGTCCTGGGATGTAGGGAAATCTGTCTAAAAGACAGGCTTCTAAACGTCTCCTCTGCTACTTAGTTGATGGAGAACACATCACTTCACTTTTGAGAGGATTAGTCCCTTCACTCATCAAATTCAAATTACAACATCTGCCTGTTTGCCCCCCAAGGGTTGCTGGGAGCTTTCAATGGAACTGTGGGGGGAAACACTTAGATAACCATAAAGTGCAAAGTAATCTCATTTCACTCCAGATCTCCTGGCAGTTGCCCCCTCTCCACCAAGCAAAAGGAAGCAAGTGATTAAAAGCTCTCTGTGCCTTCCAGACTCCGCAGCCAAAATGTCATCCTGGGGGCTAATCTAGTTCCGTTCCCAGGTCTCAGGAGCCCTGCCTCAAGGTCTCCAGACTTTCCTGACCAGACCCCACACTAGCCTGACAAGAACAGGCGCC